>CAUYPK010010467.1:0-17439 GCA_963574355.1 Loris lydekkerianus
ACTTGTCAAAACTTAATTAAGCAGACTATGGGGAAAGGGCCAAGGAAGGGGAAGGGAGGGGGGAGGTTTTGGTGGAGGGAGGGTAATGGGTGGGGCCACATCTGTGGTGCATCTTAGAATGGGTACAGGTGATTGCACTAACGTACACAGCTATGATTTAACAATTAAAAAAAATGATAAAAAAAAAACTTAACCATAAATGTGAAAGCTTATCTTTGGACTCTCAGTTTATCCTATTGGTTTATATTTCCATCTTTCTGCCAATACCAAACTGTCTTGATTACTGTCGCTTTTTAGGAAGTTTGAAATTGGGAAGTATGAGTCTTCCAAATATGTTCTTTTTCAAGATTGTTTTGGCTATAATATATTTCTTGAGTTTCCATATAAATTTTAGGATCAAGCTTGTCAGTTCTATAATGAATTTAGCTAGAAATTGATGTAGACTGTGTTTTATCTGTAGATCAATTGGAAATTGATAATGAGTTTTCTGATTTGTGAACATGTGATGTCTTTCTCTTTATTTGGGCCTCCTTTAACTTCTTTCCACAATGTTTTGTACTTTCCAGAGTATTACATTGTTGTTTTTTTTTGTGTGTGTGTGCTTCTTTTGCTAAAATTATTCCTAAGTATTTTTTGGATATTATTATGAATGGGATTACGTTTTTAACTTCATTTTTGGATTGTTCATTGCAAGTGTATAGAAATAAATTTGATTTATGTATATTGATCTTGTATCCTGCAACCTTGCCAAACTGATTTGTTAGTTTTTCATGGGTTCCTTAGGATTTTCTTTTTATAAGATTATATCATCTGCAAACAGAGATGGTTTTATTTCTTCATTTCCAAACTGGATGCCTTTTATTTCCCTCCTTGCCTAATTTTCCTGGACAGAACCTTCCTTTTCTACAATGTTGAATATAAGTGATGAGACTGCACATCCTTTTATTCCTGTTCTTAATGTTCTTAGGGTGAAGTCAGTTAATCTTTCACCATTAAATATGATATTAGTTACACAATTCTTGTAGATTCCCTTTATCAAACTGAGGATGTTTCCTTCCATTCCTAGCTTGTTTGAGTGCTTTTATTATGATGGGGTGTTGAATTCTGTTAGATGCTTTTTGCATTAATTGAGACAATCATGTGTCTTTTATCATTTATTCTATTGGTGTGGAGGATTCTATTAGTTTTCTGAGGATTCTATTCATTGGTTTTTTAATTTTAAACCAACTTTTTATTCATGAGTTAATTTTTACTTGATTATGGTGTATAATACTTCTTATATGTTACTGAGTTAAGTATGTTCATAGTTTGTTGAAAATTTTTGCATCCATATTCATAAAAGGCATTAGTTTGCAGTTTTCTTTTCTTGTCATATCTTTATCCAATTTTGGTGTCAAGGTAATACTGGCCTCCTAGAATAAATTGAAAAATAGACCCTTTTGTTTTTTGGAAAAGTTTGTGAAGAATTGGTATTAGTTCTCTTCAAAAGTTTGGTGGAATTCACCAGTTAAACCATCTGGGCCTGGGTTTTTCTTTATGGTAGTTTTTGATTAGTAACATAATTTCTTCCTTCTTGAGTCAGTTTCAATAATTTGTGTCATCCTAGGAATTTGTCCATTTCATTCAAGTGATCTAATTTGTTGAAATATGGATGTGAATAGATTGCTTTGCCATCCTTTTTATTTCTGTAAGGTTAGAGGCAATGTCCCCTCCTTCATTTCTGATTTTAGTAATTCGAATCTTTAGTCTCTTACACTTAGTCATTCCAGCTAAAGAATGACTTTTTTTGGTTGTTGTTGTTTGTTTGTTTTTTGAGACAAAGTCTCAAGCTGTTCCCCTGGATAGAGTGCTGTGGCATCACAGCTCACAGCAACCTCCAACTCCTGGGCTCAAGTGATTCTCCTGCCTCAGCCTCCCAAGTAGCTGGGATTACAGGTGCCTGTCAAAATGCCCAGCTATTTTTCTTTGGTTGCAGCCGTCATTTTTGTTTGGTGGGCCCGGCCTGTATTTGAACCCTCCAGCTCAGGTGTATGTGGCTGGTGCCTTAGCCACTTGAGCCACAGGCACTGAACCCAGTGTCAAGTTTAGAAACTGATTGTCAGACCTTGTAGATGAACCTTAAAGACATTATGCCAAATGAAATAAGACAAGAAGGACAAATAATGTATGATCACATTTATAGGCGGTACTTAAAATAATCAAATTTATAGTTTAAAAAAGCATAATAGTGGTTATGGAGCTAGGGGAGAGGGAATAGAGAATTAGTGTTTTGTGGGTACAGAGTTTTAGTATGGAATGATGAAATTTCTGAAGATGGATGGTAATGATGGTTGCACAACAGTGTGAATGCACTTAATGCTACTGAACTGTATACTTAAACATGTTTAAAATGCCAGCCTGAGCGAGAGAAAGACCCCATCTCTAAAAATAGCCAGGTGTTGTGGTGGATGCATATAGTCCCAGCTACTTGGCAGGCTGAGACAAGAGGTCACTTGAGCCCAAGAGTTTGAGGTTGCTGTGAGCTATGATGTTCCATCACTCTACTGAGGGTGACAAAGTGAGACTGTCTCAAAAAGAAAAAAAGTTTAAAATGGTATATTTTATGTTATGAATATTTTGTCATAATGAAAATAAAATTTAAAAATATAATAATAATATAGATCTGACTATGTTTTAGGCACTGTTCCAATCACTCGACATATGTAAACATACTTAGTATATAATTAATGCACTTTGCATAAAGGTTGGAACATAGATGTTTGACAAGTGGTAGCTAATAATAATAATTGCTGTTGATGATGACAGTTCCCATTTTGAAAATAAGAGTCTGAGGCTTAGGGATTTTAAGGGTCTTGTACAAAATTGCTCAGCCTGAGGTGGGGTTCTCCTTTTGGCTGCTAGATTCCAAAACCTTCACTTTCCCACTTTACTGCTTCCCATGAATCACTGAACATTCCTGCTGGCAACTAAGAGCAATGGAAGAGATACCTGAAAACAAATCCATCAGTGCAAACAGAGTTGTTAGAAACCAAAATTTTCAGTGCAACAGAAAATTATAAAATTATAATTTTAATACAAGAGAAAATTATAAAATCAGAAGTTGTGCAAGAAAAGATGTTCAATACCACCATTCATCAGGGAAATGCAAATGAAAACTACAATGAAAAACCAATACCCTACAGCAAGAATGACTAACGTGAAAAAGTGCCATAATATCAAGTGTTGACAATCTCGCAGAGCAATTAGGACTTTCATGCATTGCTGGTGGGAACGCAAAATAGTTCAACTGCTTTGGAAAATAGTTTGGCAGTATCTAATAAAGTTACACGTGCGCTTGTATTTTCTAACAATTCTACTCCTAGGTATTTTTTTAAGAGAAAAGAACCCACATGTTCCCACAAAAGCTTGTACTGGAATGTTTACATCAACTTTATTCATATTAGTCAAAAGCGGAAAACAAACCAAATGTTCACCTAAATGGTGAATCAATAAACACCTTGTGGTACTCATACAGTGAGATTATATTTTCAGCAATAAAAAAATGAGTATAATATTAATATATGCAAAAACATATATGAATCTCAAAAATAGTGTGCCAAGAGATCAAACACAAAAGATTACATCTTATATTGTCAAAAGACAACATTATAAAAAATTCTGTAATTTCAGTATAAATATTCCAATTGGCTTTATTGAGACTCTTGAATTGGGCATCACTTCATTCCATAAAATAGTATAATTATTCCTATGAGTCAAGCAGAGGAGGCTGGCTTTATAGGCAGGAAAAGGACTGAAAAAAGCAGAAATGAAGACCAGAAAGCAGATTGGCTGTTTCAGAGATACTTTCCTTGTAAGGCAGGGGCAGGGAGACAAAATAATGGGAAGATAATTGATTAATATCAGGTTAGTTCAGGTCACTCTTTGTTGTAAAAGTTAAAACAGAAAGAACTTCATTATTATGCAAATTGAAGATTAATAGTAGCCTGTTGGGGGAAATTAGACTGTTAGTAGGCAGGTAACAGTTCAGGTTTCATTTGGTGAGCATGGGTGATGCCTATTTTGATTTTACTCTGGTCAGTTGGGGCCTAATGAAGACATTTAGTACAAAACAATGGTCTCCTATAATCTTTGTTTAATAATATGATACCTTTTATATAACATAGGCAGATTAGTGACAGAAGGGTTGAGGGGAATGAGAGGGGATCAACTGCAAAGGGGTATGAGGAATTACTTCGGGTATACAATTGTATACCCAGACATGAATGAAATTGCATTGTATGTAAATTATGCATGTATAAAGTTCCTAAGAAATCAAGAGTTAACCAAAACTCCTATAATGAGGGCGGTGCCTGTGGCTCAAAGGAGTAGGGCGCCTGCCCCATATACTGGAAGTGGCAGGTTCAAACCCAGCCCCGGCCCAAAACTCCTATAATGTTAATTTTGAATTAGAAATATTTGTATAAACTCAAAATTGAAAATACATTCATATTTCTTCACTGAGTTAAATGAAAAGGCCTGGAAGCAATGGCAACCTAGAGAAATGAGCACTCCTATGGCCCAGAACGTGGGCCTAAATATTAATTCCTCACCATAATACCGTGGGTAACCAGGGCTCTTTGGAAAAATGGCTGAGTCAAGGCCACAGGCTGTCAATGTACAAGATGAGTCTGGGCCACCTTCTTGTACTGGAAAGTAATGAAGCTATCAGAAAAGTAAGTAAGGCTGTATCAAAAGCACACAGCCAACAATAGCTCTTCCAGCCAAAGATAAAAATAATTTGAATATAAAACATAATAATGACTGCACTTGTTTGGTGCAGAGATATGTTTGTCCTCTTGTGAGCACAGAATATAGTAGGGAGACATACAACAACCATGCAAATAAGCATACTGAACCAGGCAGGCTAAGCTAGGCTATGCCTTGGTAACAACCCCAAATCTGTTTAAGATAATGAAGGAATAAGACACTATGAAACTGTAAAAAAAATTCTCACAAAAATTAAATAAATTTATAGAAATGAAAAATAATTGAAATTAAAATCTCCATGAGCAGACTAAATATCAAATTAGACCCTACGGAAGATAAAATTAGTGATCTGTAGATAAACCTTAGGAAATTACCAGGATCTATACATAGATACAGAGATGGAAAACATAAAAGATGGGTTAAGAAACACAGAAGATAGGCTGGGCACAGTGGCTAATGCCTATTATCCTAGCATTCTGGAAGGCCTAGGCTGGTGGATTGCCTGAACTCAGGAGTTTGAGACTAGCCTGAGCCAGAGTAAAACCCCATCTCTAAAAATAGCCAGGCATTGTGGTGGGCGCCTATAGTCCCAGCTACATGGGAGGCTGAGGCAAGAGAATCACCTGAGCCCAAGAGTTTGAGGTTGCTGTGAGCCATGATGCCACGCACTCTACCAAGGGCAACAAAGCGAGACTCTGTCTCAAAAAAAAAAGGGGATAAAAGAAGAGAGTTTAACATTTGTCTAATGAAATTTCCAGAAGTTGAGACTATAATATTCAAAGCAACTTTAAGTAAGCATTATCCAGAACTCATGAAAGACATAAATCCTCAGATATAGAAAGGCTAAACTATCTTAATCAGGATAAATAAATCTAAATCTGTCCATACTGAAGTGAAATTGGGAAACCCCTAAATCAACCACAACTTTGTGGTTGTGGGACACACTATAAGAGGGACTCTACCTATCAACAGCAGCAATAGATGCTAGCGTTTTGTGCTATTATATTGTCAAAGTATCTACAGAAAATAAATATCTACTAGAATTTTATTCCCAAGTAAATCAGCATTCAAAAGTAAGAGGAAAAACATGTTCAGAGAAAGTATTTAGTATTTAACTGTGCTTTAGTATTTAGTATTTACCAGTTACCAAAGTAACTGACCTGTGCTGAAAGAACAACTGTAGGATATACTTTTAGAAGAAGGAAATTTAACTAAGGAGTAAACGTACAACACAATAATACAGAATTATAAATAAATGCATATAAATAAATTTACCTAAATGTGAACTAGAATAAAATTCTAGGCTCCTCATGGCCTTTATGGATCCTGTCTTGTCCAAGGAGACCCCAGACAAAATTTAAAACTGAGTTCTCAGGCATGACAGAATGGGAGGTCAGACTTAACCCTTCCCTCCCTTGCTAACAGCCATTAGGCTTTCTTCTCTAGAGGTTAAACAGAGACCAGTCTCAGGATTGCTCCTCTCTTCTTGAGGTTTCCACATGGTCAATGACCAGCATTCCCTCCTGATAAGAGAACACCAGTCCTAGAGTGGTTCTGACTAATCTACAGAGGCTGTGCAGAGAGGGTTTTTGCATCCTCTGCTTCACCTTTTGACACCAGGGAGCCAAAGACTCCATCCTCAGATTATTCCAGGGTCACCATTTTCAGAACATGGATCCCATGAAGGGACACAAAGCTCAGTTGTGTCTGTGCATGTTTCTTCTTGCATAAATATTCTTGCATAAATACTCCTCCTATAGCTTGTTAAATATGTATGTTTAGCAACCTTGCTCAGCATAGATTCCTGTTTCTGTTGTCCAATGAAGTATGTGCTCTTGGCTCTGCCCGAGTGATTCCCTATCAGAATGGCTGCCCTGTGGGCTGTAAATGTTCATGAGAAATAAAGCTCTCTTTTCCAAATTTATGAACTGTATCATTTCTTCAGTTGATATAATTAAGCACTGATTATTTAAGGTGATGGTAAAGGTAAATTTTCAGTGGCACAAATAGAAGGTGGAACAAAAATATTATAAAATAATAACACTCATAGGGAGGGGGTGATTGGAGTTAAAGATCTAAGTCATTGTATTATATGAATGAAGGTAGATATATTCTCTAACTTTACACATTGGTAAATATGTGTATTTCAATATGTGTATTGAAATTTTAGTGGTAGCTCTAAGAATAGAAATAGAGTGTATAATTTCAAAACAAAGTCTGCAAAGTCCCAGAGTTACAGATGCTGGTGCAGGTGTAGAGAGAGAGGGACACTTTTACACGGTTGGTGGGACTGCGAACTAATACAGCCTCTTTGGAAAGAAGTATGATGAGTCCTCAAAGAACTCCAATTAGACCTCTCATTTGACCCTGCAATCCCTTTACTAGGCATCTACCTAGAAGAAAAATAATCATCTTATCATAAAGACATTTGTACTAGAATATTTATCACAGCTCAATTTATTAATATAATCACCAAGTGGTGATTCTAGAACTGAGCAAAGATCAGCCTGTGAACAACCTAAATGCACATCAATTCAAGAATGTACTAACCAGCTGTGGTATGTGTATACCATGGAGTACTACTTAGCCATAAGAAAAGGCGGTGACTTTATACATTTTGTATTAACCTGGATGCACTTGAAACATATTCTTCTTAGTAAAGTATCACAAGAATGGAAAAGCAAGTATACAATGTGCTCACTTTTATTATGAAGCCAGAAGATGATCTAATACATGCCCACATAGGAGAAAAACTAATTCTATTCAAGTTGAGGGGAAGGAGGAATGAGGGAAGGGGGAAAGTCAGGAGACTGGTGTGCTCCCACTTAAAAGGCACAAGGTAAGGGTGTAGGGCACACTTTGTGGTTGTGGGACACACTATAAGAGGGACTCTACCTAACAAATTCGAAAATTGTGACCTGGTTGTTTGTACCCTCACAATAACCAGGCATTTACAAAAAGCCAGTTAGGAATTTAAAAAATCTCAGTCAATCCAGTATAAGGCAACCAAGGAGAAAAGAGAAACATTAATAAAACAGGGAGCCCCAAATAGGGTATTAGAAATAACTTCAAGCATAAAATAAATCACAAAAATGTAAATAGACTAAAAACATTAAAGATAGAAATTATCATATAGAGTTGAAAAAATATGGCTATATTCTCTTTAGAAGAGACATTTATAGAACATAAGGACTTGGTGAGGTGTCTTACTCCATACTGCACAGTAGGGTGACAATGGTTAGTAGGTAGGTATTGTGTATTACAAAGCAGCTGGAAGACAGGTTTTTAAATGTTCTCACTGCAAAGAAATGATAAATGCATGAGGTGATGGATATGCTCTCCACCCTGAACTGATCATTATACAACATATGCATGTACTGAAATATTGAATTGTATAAATTTACTTGTACAAGTATACTATGCCACTTAAAACATAAAAGAGGCGAATGTAAATATGCACAAACATTATATACTAATTAAACATAAATAATAAGGAGATTGATGATATAAAGATATAAAAGGTATCTAAATTATAAAGAAGGAAACAAAATTATCTCTTTGCAGATGACATGATCATATAGGTAGAAAATCCTAAAAATGCAACAAAATTAGGTTTGATTATTAAACCTAATAATCAAATTTGGCAAATATCTTGCATTTCTATATGCCATGAGCTATTTGAAAAAGAAATTAGAAAAGAAATCCAATCCACACTGCAACAACAACAACAACAACAAAAATACTTAGGAATAGACTTACCAAAAAGGTGAAAGACATGTACACTGAAAATTATAAAATATTGATGAAGAAAATTAAAGATGTCGATGAATGAGAAGCTATCTTGTGTTCATGGATTAGAAAAATTAATGTTGCTAACGAGTCCATATTACCCACAGTGATCAACAGATTTAATGTAATCCCTATCAAAATCTCAATGGGCCAAATGCAGTGGCTCACGCCTAGTAATCCTAGAACTCTGGGAGGCTGTAGATAGCAGCCTAGCAGGTAGATAGCTGGAGTTCATCAGTTAGAGACCAGTCTGAGTAAGAGTGAGATCCTGTCTCTACTAAAAATAGAAAAATTGAGGTAAAAGGATGGTTTGAGCCCAAGGGTTAGAGGTTGCTGTGAACTATGACTCCAGGACACTTTACCCAGAGCAACAGCATGAGACTCTGTTTCAAAAAACAAACAAAAATCTCAATGGAATTCTTTACAGAAATAGAAAAATAATTCACAAATCCTGATGAACCCACAAACCCCACAAATAGCCAAAGCAATCTTGAGCAAGAAGAACAAAGCTAGAGGCATCATACTTTCTAATTTCAAAATATATTACAAAGCTATAGTAATCAAAACAGTATGGTACTGCATTAAAAACAGACTTACAAAGAAAGAAAAATAGAGAACCTATTGGGACCAACCCCTTGCCAGGGGTACCTGCTAAAGTGAAATCAACTACATGGGGAAAATGAAGATAGAAGACAGAAAGTTTACAGGTGGGTCCAGGGGTCTGGGTTAACTGTGGTGAGACACAATGGAGGTGCCCTGTGCTTTGACCACTCAGCTTTTATTGAGTTCTCTCTATGCCAATTTTAGGTGGGTGGTCCATAAACTGAGGGAGAACTGAGCAAAGATCAGCCTGTGTTATGCATTAGCAATTGTATGAATACACATACTTTTTTCCATTATCTCCTCTTCCTTATTTGATAGTTAACTATACATAGCCCTTGAATTCTTGAGAAACAAAGAACATAACCTTAAGGCAAACAGGATGTGCCCACATCTGCTTGGTTGGCCTCACCCTTCAAGGGTCCAAACGGGCTGGTAGACCCCTTGATCCCCTGTGGGGCAAACTGGCTAATGCCAATGCCCACATTGGAAGCTGGGAGAGAAAGAACTCCCTCCTATCTCTGCCCAAGAGGTCCTTCCTCTGTTTGTGTGGGTTTTGTTTGCACACACTGTTCCCAGTGACTTTTGCAACACCTACCTCTCTCTCAGGGTTTCTGCATTCCAGCCCCGTTCAGGGATGGAGCCTTATCCCTTTACAGGGAGAGCTGCAGCCCCAGGCTTGACAGATTACCTGTCAGGCCCTGCTGTGTTGCAAGCTCACATGGCCATTTGCATTCCAGTGCAGTTTGGGCCATTTAACCTTTAAGCAGGCAAATTACAATCACTGTTTCCTTCCTCAAACCTGTTTTCTGCAAGAATTGTACAGACTTGTCATTAGTCAGTAACCGAGTTTTATTAAAAACCAATTGAAATACTAAAGTTAAGCTGCTGTTCTTTGCTCAGTTAAATTCCTAAGCTCTATTTTGCTCTTGGATGTTTTTCTCTTGGGAGGCTCAGGGCCCTCCATCTCTAATTTCCCCACAGAACCCAGAAACAAATCCATGCATCTGGAGTCAACTGATCTTAGACAAGGGTGTGAACAGCACAAAATAGGGAAAGGATAGTATCTTCAACAAGTGGTTTTAGGGAAATTGGATATCCACATGCATAAGAATGAAATTGTATGCTTAATCTCACACCACAGAGAAAAAAAATCAACTCAAAATGGATTAAGTATTTAAATACAAAATCTGAAATCAGAAATTACTAGAAGAAAACATAGAAAAAAATGTATCTTGACATTGGTCTTGGCAATGATTTTCTTGGACTATGATACCAAAAGCACAGGTAACAAATGCAAAAAGAGACAAATGGGATTGCATCGAACTAAAAAGCTGTGAGCAAAGGAAGCAGTCAACAGACTGAAAAGGCAATCTACAGAATGAAAAAATATACATCGCAAACCATACATCTGATAAGGGGTTTATATCAAAAATATATGGGAACTCAATAGCAGGAAAAAAAAAAACAGTTACGTCCCACCCGCCAAAATGGGTTAAGGACCTGAATAGACATTTCTCAAAATATATACAAATCGCTAAAGGATACATGAATAATTGCTCACCATTGCTATCATCAGGGAAATACAAATCAAAACCACAGTACCCCTCACGTCTGTAAGGATTGCTGTTGTCAAAAAGACAAAAGAAAACAAGCATTGATGAAGATGTGGAGCAAAGGGAACCCTTATACACTGTTGGCGGGATGTAAATTGGTACAGCCATTAGGTATCAATGTGGAGGTTCCTCAAAACATTAAAAATAAAACTACCATATGATCTAGAAATCCCAATTCTAGGTATATGCCCAAAGGAAATGAAGGGAGTGTCTTGAAGAGATCTCTGTACCCTCATCTTAATCGCATTGTTCATGGTAATGAAGATGCGTCAACAACCTAAATTAATGGATGAAGGGATAAGGAAAGTGTGGAATGCATATAGGCAATGACATATTAGCCTGAGAGAAAGAGTTCTTGCCCTTTGGGACAACATGGATGAGCGTGGAGAATATTGTGCTAAGTGAAATCAGCCAAACACAGAAAGACTTGCAGCATGATCCTACTCATCTGTGGAATCTAAAAAAATTGACCCCATTAAAAGCAGAGAGTAGAATGGTGGTTGCCAGGGTTTCCATTTATCCCACTGAAGGGTGAGGTAAGTGGAAAATGTTGATCAAAGGATACAAAGGTTCAGTTATTCAGGACGAATGAGTTCTGGAAATCTAATATACAACATGGTGACTATAGTTAATAATTTGTATTGTATCCTTGAACTTTGCTATGGGACCTCATCTTGAGCGTTTTCACCACCTACACGTGCACACACATCACAACTGTGGGAGTGATGTGTGTGTTAATTAGCTTGATTATGGTAGCCATTTACAATATATATATACAGACACATCACATTGTACACTTTAAATATATATAATTTTTATTTGTCAAGTACACCACAATAAAGCTGAAAAGAAAAGACATGCGTATCCATCTTCCTCTAGTATACAATTGGTCTGGTAACCACTTTTAAGACTTTTTGAAAAAGGAGGTAATATTTATTGTACATATACTTGCAATGGCACTGGAAGGCCCTTCCTCCCTTCACTTAATGGACTCTGGATCTGAAAACTGGCTCAAGTCTTCTGCTTCCATATTTTTGGTATGTAAATCAACACTCTGGTTGGCTACCCATCTTTCTCATCGCTGCAAACACTGTCACCCGTGAGCCATTATTGCAGGTCTCTGTGGGTCAGGGTCTCTGGTTACCATTCTAGTTTTGTTGCCCATAACACCCACCTCACCTCTGATGTTAAAAGTGTCACCACCCGGCCTCTGAGAGTTCAGAATCCCGTCTTCCCATTGACGCCAGGCAGCCAGTTCATCTGTACTAACAGTTACATGTTTACCAACAACTTGCCTTATGGAAGAAGCCACCACTGAGTTTCTCATAGTTCAGTCCTTAGTCCAGTGCACAACCATTTAGCAGATGGAGGATTCTCTATGCCTCTTGTAGAACTTAGCTGGTGGCTGGCTGGTCCTACATCATAAATCCATTCTGGTTTGCCTACTTCTCTGAGCCTTCTGATTCTTCCCATAATATTCTGCCAAGGTAGTTATGGTGTTTCTACCTACTTTATTGTAGGCCGTTCTTGTTTCCAAGGCGTAAGGAACCAGTCTAGCAATTCAAAGTATGACTGGCTTTGAGCATCCTTATTAGAATGTGAAATCTGGAGTCACAGGAGCACTTATTTCAGTAAACCATCTTCTATCCAGGCGTATATTCTCCCTTTACTGTGGCCCAATACCCTCAAGATACACTCTTATGCATATTCCAGTCCCTTCTGCTATATTTTAGTAAATTCCTGGAGCTCTGATGGTGAATACTTTATTAGCCCCTATGTAAGGAACAGCATGTCCTCAAGCCATGCTGAGATGAGACCATAATTTTTGGTCTACATGTTATGGGTTGTAGGGTTAGGTACAGTGTGAGAGAAGTAGGAACCATTATCTTGGAGGACACTTGCCTTAGGTGAGGACTATCACATGGCCGCCTGGCAATGGGAGGCTATTCTTCTCCATAAAGGGAATGAAAGTACTTATGCCAACCTACAGGACTTAGGGGGATGCGGCAGATGAAATTGGCATATCAGCTCCACAATCCTCATAACCACCAGGGCCTCTGTACTTTGCAAGTGTGAGAGTTACCAGGTAGCCTTGGGTTCCCACCTATCTGTGCACTTGCCCAGTCCACCATAGGTGAGATTTACCAGTTGAGAGATTGCAAAAAAAAAAAAAAAAAAAAAAAAAAAAAAAAATATATATATATATATATATATATATATATCACTTACTACCAGACATGGGATTTTTAATTTTTTGATTTTTTTTTTTTTGCCTTCTGGCTGTGAGTGATTTAATTCTAGAATCTCCTCCTGATGTCTCCTTTCCAAGGGCATGTTTAGTACAAACTGCTTTTTTGGGTTTCCCCAAAAGTAGCTCCTGAGCACTGGACATTAATAGTTCATTTGGGAGGGAAACACAGTGAGGAAATGGGGAAGTGACACAGGAAAAAATGAAAAGCTAATAGAAGGCATCTTAATGAGCCATTCTGTCTGAGTCCCTGGATCTCTGGTATCTTAATGAGCGGTTCCGTCTGAGTACCAGGAGCTCTGAGCAACCGGGGACCATTGAGTGGCTGTGCGGAACACCCCTCAGAATCATCCCCTGAGGGTGTCTGTCCACCCATGCCCACCCCTATTGGTGGAGAGGGACTCCTGGGGCATTAACTCATCCGCAGTCTGATAAGCCCTGCCTGTGGCTGAGCAGAATCCAATACTAAAAAGTTCTCAGGCAGAGGAACATGGCAATCTATTGGTGTGTTTGGAAACTATTCAGGTGACCCCCAGAGTAGGCCAGGGGGATGTGGGCTCCCGGCAGCAGACATCTCCCTTCTGATCACAGAAGCCTCTTCACTGGGGGCTCCCAAGCTCCAAGGTGACTGTGCCAGTGGGCTGTTTAAAATCCTGCAATTCTCAGCATAAAGTGAGTACTGTTCCCCAAGGGCCGGTGAAATGCCAGGTGTTGTATAAAGATCTTCCCTTGCATTAGTGTGTTTTATCTTTACAAAGCAGTTTTGCACTGAGGGGGGAAACTGAATCTCAAGGAAGTTTGAATGGCTCAGATTGGGGCAGGAGATTGTTCATAATCCTACCCTTCCAACTCTTTCTCCTCTTTGTCCCAGCCACACCAAGCCTCTTATAGTTCTTCCAGCAGACCCATCTTCACACCTCTCTGCCTTTCTGTGAGCAGTTTCCCTTCTGTAGAGTGCTGTTTCTTTTCCATGCCTTGCAAATGCCTTCTTGTCCTTCAAGACTCAGCTCAGGTAATGCCTCCTCCAGGGAGTCCTCTTGGCTTACAGGATGAGTTAGCCCCACCCTAGAGCTGCCACATTGTCTGTGCTCTCTATAGAACACTAACTTCGTGGAATTCTGTTTGCCTGTTTACGTGATGTGCCCTTGTTAGGAAAATGGACTTATGCCAGGTGAAGGAAGGATAAACTCACCCATCTTTGTTCTCAATTTTTGCTGGCTTGTGCTGTTTCTCCACTTTTCTTTTTTTTTATTTTTTTATTTATTGTTGGGGATTCATTGAGGGTACAAGAAACCAGGTTACACTAATTGCATTTGTTAGGTAAAGTCCCTCTTACAATCTTGTCTTGCTACCAAAAGGTGTGGCACACACCAAGACCCCACCTGTTGGGCCTTCTCGTGTGGGCAAGGCTACTTGAGGCCTAGAGGAACTTCCTAAGCCTGCGTAGAGTTGGTGCTATCCGCACACTTCCACATAGGAGTGACTCAGCCAGACCCGACCTGAAACGGCTTCTGCCTGGATACAGGTGATGGGGTTAGATTTTATTGGCTTGAAGCCTGTCACCCCATTTTATGTACCCCCTCCTTCCTGCTCCCACCTTTTGCCCCCTAGCTGAAGTGTATAAAAATTGCAGCATGTTACAACAAAGGAGAGATCCTGTTTCAACAGCCTCCCGGCTCCGTGTGGGTTTGTTTGAGCCGCCGACACTCGCCATCCTGCTCAGCCCCTGGGATGAGGTCGGGCTGGCCCCAATCTTCCCTCAACTACAACTGCCAGAGGACCCGGCACCCACCTCCTCCCTCCTTCCCTCTCTTTGCTCTTCCTTTCCCTACCCCTCCCTCCTTCTTTCTCTCTGCTCTCCCCTTCCCCTACCCCCACCATGACCTTAATTGTCATTAATTGTCCTCATATCAAAATTGAGTGCATAGGATTCATGCTTCTCCATTCTCGTGATGCTTTACTAAGAATAATGTGTTCTATTTCCATCCAGGTTAATATAAAGACTATAAAGTCTTCATTTTTTTAAATGGCTGAATAGTATTCCATGGTGTACATACACCACAGCTTGTTAATCCATTCCTGGGTTGGTGGGCATTTTGGCTGTTTCCACATTTTGATGATTGTAAATTGAGCTGCAATAAACAGTCTAGTGCAAGTGTCCTTATGATAAAAGGATTTTTTTCCTTCTGGGATTGCAGGATCAAATGGGAGGTCTAGCTTGAGTTCTTTGAGGGTTCTTCAACTTCTGAAACTGTATTAGTTTGAAGTCCCACCAGCAGTGTAAAAGTGTTCCCTTCTCTCCACATCCATGCCATCATCTGTAGTTTTGAGATTTTGTGATGTGGGCCATTCTCACTGGGGTTAGATGGTATCTCAGGGTGGTTTTGATTTGCATTTCTCTAATAATTAGGGATGATGAACATTGTTTCCTATGTTTGTTAGCCATTTGTCTGTCTTCTTTAGGGAAGGTTCTATGTATGTCTCTTGCTCAATTGATATATGGGATTGTTGGCTTTTTTCATGTGGGTTAATTTGAGTTCTCTATAGATCCTAGTTATCAAGCTTTTGTCTGATTCAAAATATGCAAATATCCTTTCCCATAGGTTCTCTGTTTGCTTTGGTTGTTGTCTCCTTGGCTGTACAGAAGCTTTTCAGTTTAATGAAGTCCCATTTGTTTATTTTTATTGTTGTTGCAATTGCCATGGCAGTCTTCTTCATGAAGTCTGTCCTCAGGCCAATATCTTCCAGTGTTTGTCCTATGCTTTCTTTGAAGATTTTTATTATTTCATGCCTTCAATTTAAGTCCTTTATCCATCTTGAATCAATTTTTGTAAGTGGAGAAAGGTGTGGGTTCAGTTTCAGTCTTTTACATGTGGATATCCAGTTCTTCCAGCACCATTTATTGAATAGGGAGTCTTTCCCCCAAGGTATATTCTTGTTTGGTTTATCGAAGATTAGGTGGTTGTAAGATGTTACTTTCATTTCCCGGTTTTCTATTCAATTTCAAGTGTCTAAGTCTATTTTTGTGCCAGTACCATGCTGTCCGACCACTATGGCTTTGTAGAACAGCCTAAAATCTGGTATGCTGATGCCCTCAGCTTTATTTTTATTACTAAGAACTGCCTTAGCTATACAGGTTTTTTTCTGGTTCCATACAAAATGCAGAATCATTTTTTTCCAAATCTTGGAAGTATGGTGTTGGTACTTTAATAGGAATGGCATTGAATAGGTAGATTGCTTTGGGAAGTATAGACATTTTAACAATGTGGATTCTTCCCATCCATGAGCATGGAATCTTCTTCCATTTGTTAATATCCTCTGCTATTTCCTTTCTGAGGATTTCATAATTTTCTTTATAGAGGTCCTTCACTTCTTTTGTTAGGTATACTCCTAGGTATTTCATTTTCTTTGAAGCCTATGGTGAGGGGGGTTGTGTCCTTAATTAGTCTCTCATCTCGACTGTTATTGAAGTATACAAAGGCTACTGACTTGTGGACATTGATTTTATATCCTGAAACATTACTGTATTTTTTGATGCCTTCCAGGCATCTTGTGGTTGAGTCTTTGGGGTTCTCTAAGTATAAGATCATGTTGTCAGCAAAGAGGGAGAGTTTGACCTCCTCTGCTCCCATTTGGATTCCCTTTATTTCCTTGTCTTGCCTAATTTTATTGGCTAGAACTTCCAGTACTATATTGAATAGTAATGGTGTCAGAGGACAACCTTGTCTGATTCCAGTTCTAAGAGGAAAAGGTTTCAGTTTTACTCCATTCAGTAAAATATTAGCTGTGGGTTTGTCATAGATAGCTTTAGTCAGTTTCAGAAATGTGCCACATATACCTATACTCTTCAGTATTGTAATTAGTAAAGGATGGTGGATTTTATTGAATGCTTTTCTTGCACCTATTGAGAGGATCAAATGGTCTTTATTTTTGCTTCTGTTAATATGGTGGATAACATTTATGGACTTGTGTATGTTAAATCAACCTTGCATCCCTGGGATGAAACCTACTTGATCATGATGTATGACTTTTTTGATGATAAGCTATAATTTATTGGCTAGGATTTTGTTGAGAATTTTTGCATCTATATTCATGAGTGAAATTGGTCTGAAATTCTCCTTTTTGGTTGGGTCTTTTTCTGGTTTTGGTATCGGGGTGATGTTTGCTTTGTAGAACATGTTGGGAAGGATTCCTTCCTCCTCAATTTTTTAGAATAATTTCTGTGAAATGGGAATAAGCTCTTCCTTGAAGGTTTGATAAAATTCTGGTGTGAAGCCATCTGAACCAGGGCATTTTTTTGTTGGAAGCTTTTTTATTGTTTCTTTAATCTCAGTGCTTGAAATTGGTCTGTTCAGGAGCTCTATTTCTTCCTGGCTAAGTCTAGGGAGAGGGTGTGATTCCAAATATTGATCCATTTTCTTCACATTGTCAAATTTCTGG
>CAUYPK010010468.1:0-68804 GCA_963574355.1 Loris lydekkerianus
GGTGGTTTCCTGGTACACATAGTCATGAGCATACTTGTTTTGCAACTATTGCTTATCATCTGCTTCAGGGTTCAGTTGAATCTGTAACTAAAATCTTTATAACCTTTTTTAGAGTCAGCTTAAAAATTTTTATTCTTACAAAACATTTACCAATAGTGTGACCTTGGGGAACTCACTAAACCTCTTTGAGCCCCTGTTCCTCTATCTGTGAAATGGGTATAGTAATTGTATCTTTACTTAAAAGTTTTGTGAAGAGAAGTGAATTCATTTATATAGTGCTTAGAACAGTTCCTGAACACAGTAAATTCTATTTATGTGTTTGCACTTATTATTAATGTGCAGTTTCTCAGAATGTTTCCTCTGCAGGTAGGCAAACGTTAAAGAACACCCAAAGGTACTGGGCCAAGTATAATCAGTGTCTTCCTCAAGTTCACCAGTTAGATAAGTCATTCTCTTTACTAGATGAGTGTGAAAGAAGACTAAGCAGCAAGAGGTGCAATTTTCATACACTTCAGTCAGCATAGAATGAAAAATCTCATCCCTTTATTGAAACATGTATGGGTACCTAATGGCAGGCTCATTCTTGGCATATATATATATATATATATATATATACACATGTATATGTATATGTATATGTATATGTATATGTATGTGTGTATATATATATACCCCACACACACACCATATATATGTTTGTTTGTTTTTTTCTTTTCTATTTTCTCTCTCTACACTTTCAAACTAGTCAAGTAAAATGTTGGTCAGTTTGGGCTGAAATAGCATTTACATTCTCTTTTTTTTTCCTAGTGCATTAGGCTACAAGGCAAAAATCAGGTCTTTACTTAGCCTAATGTTACATTACATAAAAATAGGAATAATAACTCCCTAAAGAGCCATAGAACTCACTTCCAATAATTTTGTGGCACATACTAGAAAACCTTCTCAGCTCGGTGCCTGTGGCTCAAGCAGCTAAGGTGCCAGGCGCATACATCTGAGCTGGTGGGTTAGAATCCAGCCCAGGCCTGCCAAACAATGATGGCTGCTACCAAAAAATAGCAGGGTATTGTGGCAGGTGCCTATAGTCCCAGCTTCTTGGGAGGCGGAAGCAAGAGAATTGCTTGAGCCCAGGAGTTGGAGGTTGCTGTGATCTGTGATGTCACAGCACCCTACCCAGGGCAATAGCTGTCTCAAAAAAAAAAAAAAAAAGAAAAGAAAAGAAAAGAAAATCTCCTCATTTCCATCTAACAAGAGCATTACAAGCTTCTAACGGAACTGTTTATTCATCTCTTTTTAAACATTGAAATAAACTAAGATCAATCTGTGACAACTATCAATATTCCTGAATTCAAAAATTTCAGAAACCAATACACTACATGAAATTACCTTTCTAGAAAAGGCCTAAGGTTGCGTTTTTTCCCCCACTAAATTTCTTTCTTTCTTTTTTTTTTTTTTTGCAGTTTTTGGCTGGGCTGGGTTTGAACCTACCACCACCACCCTACTCCTTGAGCCACAGGTGCCGCCCTAAATTTCTTTCTTTAAATGAAATCTTTTTTTTTTTTTATTTTGAGACAGACCCTCAAACTTTCACCCTGGGTAGAGTGCTATGGCATCACAGCTCACAGCAACCTCAAACTTGAGCTACAGGCACTGAGCCATAGGCAAGTTGTCTCTTAATTTTAATGATGATCATATAGGCTTGGTGCCTGTAGCTCAGTGGCTAGGGTGCCACCCACATACACTGAGGCTGGCGGGTTTGAATCCAGCAGGGGCCTGCCAGACAACAATGACAACTACAACCGAAAAATAGCCGGGACTTGTGGTGGGCACCTATAGTCCTACTTACTTGGGAAGCTGAGGCAAGAGAATCGCTTAACCCCAAGAGTTTGAGGTTGATGTGAGATGTGATGCTACAGCACTCTATTGAGGGTGACATAGTGCGACTTTATCTTAAAAAAAAAAAAAAAACTATAAGCTATTCAGTCTTTTAAGAAATCTTTTTAGATTTAGTCTTTGGCTAAAGACTAGGCTAAGTTTAGCAGCTGTTAGAAATAATGAGATAGAGAGGCAGGCTTTGGAAATGGAGAGATTCAGGACATTTTGAAACATTCAAGCACTTAGAAAAAGAACAAATTGTGAAACAATGACCTACTTCAGAGCTAGGCACAGGTACAGATATCCTAGTCCTGAAACACAAATATCCCCACCACACAAACAAAAACCTTTATCTGAAACCAGCAGCTTTCTTAAATATCATCAGATTAATTTAAATTGAATGAGTAACTTAGCTATCATCTTTACATATTTATGTCCCATAAAGCTTTATCATTTATTTTCTTTCATTCAAAAAATCCTTATAGGATTTATTATAGTTCTGGGCACTGAAGAAACATGGGAAAACATAGACAATAAAGTTTCCATCCAATGGATATTCTCAGAGTTGGGGAATCCTTCCCCTTTCTCATACCTGTATTGTCAGGTGTCTTTTCATTAAAAGGAGTTAAGCTGTTTATATAGGGTAAGCTTTGTTATCAAGGTTTGTGTAAATTGCATCTGTGCTGTGGTGGCCTATCTCCTGGAAATCCCTGGTTGAAAATTCCCAAGGTCAGGTTGTATCATGTTGTTAGGTGACATGCAATATCAGCTCTTTGAGAGGTCTGAGTGGGCCTTTTGGCTATCCTCAATCTTGTTTCTCTTATAGTGTACTACAACTTCCTTAACTTTGTCAGTACTGTCTCGCTCTTCACTTATCCCATTTGTACACGCTTCCACTATAGTACATTTCTCTACTGTAACACATATCACTTGTTTTCCAAGTTGTCCTTGCTACTAAACTGTTAACTCCTTAAGGGCAGGGACTGTGTTTTATCTTCCTGTATGCACAGTTCATAGTGCAGTCCATCCCATAGTAATGCCATATAAATTATTACTGAATAAATAGAAATTTGAATTATCCTTAAATTCATAATTCTAGTCTTAACTTTTCTGTGGAATTCCAGTCTCTTATTTTCAAATACCTATTGGCATTTTCAATTGTCTAGTTTTTCTTCAAATTCAACTTCATATATTATCTTTCTAGCTTCTCCATTTTTATTACTAATACCAACTTCTTTCTAGTTTTCTTGGTCAGAAACTTTGGAGCACTTTATAATTTATCACCTGATTCTGGGGATTTCCTTTAGTCTTTTATTGATTCTAGTCCTGGTTCAGACCTTCATCACCTAATTCTTAGAAAAATGTAACAAACTTTTGGCTGGCTAGCGGGTCATTCTGGCTCAAATTTTTTCCCTCCTCAAATCCATATTGCATCTCTGCAAGATCACTGTCAATGAAATACCCTTTTATTCATGAATTTATGTATTGTTCCATTTTCAAATATTTTTGCACACTGAATGTATGACATGCCATTTTCCTGTTTAAAACTTTATCCAATGCTCACACGAACTAAATTAGAGTATTTTTATCTTTATTTTACAGATAAGAAAATTAAGATTTACCATGTTAGGGACCTACTCAACAATGGTAACAGTAACACCAGTAACACAGTAATACCAACAATGAACAGGTCGGTTTAGTTGGAAATTCTGAGCTGTGCTTAATCACTAGAATGCATTCTAGTCTCTTACTCTGTCCTCTGAAATTTTTTATTGTCTCTTACAATTTTAAGAATAATGGTTTCTCAGGTTAATGTCAATTTTGGTCCCATTCCACCCTTCTTGTGATGCTGTTTTTGTTTTGTTTTGTTTTGTTTTCTGAGGAGTCTAATCACCCTCAGTAGAGTGCTGTGGCATCACAGCTCACAGTAACCCCAAACTTCTGGACTAAAGCAATTCTCTTGCCTCATCCTCCCAAGTAGCTCAGACTACAAGCACCCACCACAACGCTATTTTGTTGTTGTAATTGTCATCTTTGTTTGGCAGGGCCGGGCTGGTTTGAACCCACCGGCCTTGGTGCATGTGGCCAGCACTGTAACCACTGTGCTATGGGCGCCAAGCCTAATGATGTAGGATGTTACCTGTGATATAAACATCATAACATCAACAAGCAACAAAATTTCGTCCACCATTACTACTCTGTTTTGGGAGTACTCTGAAGAAAGAAATGGAATCGTCGTAGTTATTTTTTGAAATGAATGATCAATATGCTATTTATAGAGCAATCTAACTTCATTTACATTAACTTCAATGAAGTTACTAGACGTCTCTTTTCAAGACTTCCTGGCTCAAGTTTCCACCTATAGAACTTCTCAGTCTTTAAGCATCTCCCCATTTGATAATCCAGTTTCGAGCGCAACTGGCCTAGACGCAGAGATAGGAAAGTCTGGCCCTCTGGCCTTGCGCGTAGAGACCACACAGGACAAAGGGCGGATTTGAGACCTCCGCAGGTCTGATTTTCAAAGGTCCTACGAGACCGTCCAATCCCCCAGTAAGCGACGTTGCGCCGTCGCACCGTCGCGCCATTACGTCACACGTTCTCCCGGAAGCGCCGCTGCGTAAGCGGTGAGGGCGTGTCTTCGGGCTCCGCGTGTAGTTACCAGAGAAACGCGGGAAATTGGTTCCCGGCGCTGTGGCAACTGCGGCGGAGGTGGTTTTATTTTTCTTCAGAAAACCGAGCCCACCGGTGGACCTAGACGCTAAGGCCGACGCGGTCTGGCGCGAAGTCATGGAGGTCGTGGAGGCCGCCGCCGTTCAACTGGAAACTCTGAAATTCAATGGCACGGCTTTTGAGGGTGGCGAAGATCCAGCGGTGCCGTTTCCGGACTCTACTCGTGAGCCAGGGCCGTTGCCACCGCTGCAATTGAGTGAGGAGTCCCCCGACCCTGTGCAGGCGGTGGAGGCCCACCCTGCCGCGGAGCCGTCGCCGCAGCCTGCCCTGAGCGCCACCGCCGGCGGCACCCCCGCGCTGCGGCAGCCCCAGACAGAACCTCCGCCCTGCGGGGACTGCGTCACCGGGCCGAGCGCCGCGGAGCCGGCGCTTATCCCGGGCCCCGTGGATACGCTGGACTCGGATTCCGACTCAGACAGGTCGGGTGTCTGCAGACCCCGGAGCAGCGGGAAGAGGGCTTGTAGGATGGGCGGGGGGAGCCAGGGTGTGGGAGCCCAGAGGGTCGCTCGCGTGGGTCCTGGGGGTTGGTGGCCCGGGCGCACTGTTGGTGTCTAGTTCGGACCGCCCATTTCTTGTGGCCTGTCACTGCAAATCGCTTTTTGAATAGGAGCTTGTTTATCAGTTATCGCTTACCTAAATTTGGTATTCTGAAACGTTCTATGTGTGCATCGTTATTGTTTTTAGTTAGACTATAGAAAACCTAAAGATCTTAGATTATTTCCGTAATTACTATTGTATATGTACTTTGTAGTTACAACTTGAGTTTTGTGTCGTGTCTGAACTTTCTTTTTTATCCACCAAGTTTAGTGCTTGTTCTGGGTTTTTGAACCAGTTGAATTGAGAATCAGAAAAAGAATTATTTTTGTGTTTCAAAGTTGGTTCTTGACAACCTTGTTAATTTGTAAAATCTTCTGTGGGGAAACGCGTACTCATGAAATTTAAGAGTTTTGTTTAGTATTATTTATACTCCACATAGCTTTTATGAGAGGTCTTTCCTTCCTTGTGTCTTTTAAATTGGAAACCTCTGTGGCAGGAGAGGACTCCAGCATGTGGGATGTTATTAAGCCACGCTGAACATTGTCTACAAATATTTGAGTGTTATGAGTAGTAGTACTAAACAGGTGAGGAAGATAGCTGTGCAGAGAGGAGAGTTTTCTCTTTTTAGGAAGTCACAAGGTGAGAGTGACAGTAGAGAAGGGTGAAGGAATTGAGTAGAGGTAGAAGTTATGAAATAGACTAAGAGGGAGAAGTAAGCCAACTATACACAAGGTTGGATTTCTTGGCAGTAGTAAAGATTACAGTATAATCATCTTGTGAGATTTCAGAGTTCATTTCACTAGGATAGTGAAGTTAAGTGGTGGATGATTTGGGTCAGGTTTTGAAGGTAGACAGGGTATGGCATCAGAATAGTATGGACAACTTATCAGTGTCCGGATACTACTTCTGAACTTTGTGGGTGATGGCAGAAAGTACCAAATACAGTAGAACCTCTGTAAGTTGACCACCCGAGGCACCATAACAGGTGAACATGCAGAGGTGGTTAACATAAGGAACTAGGCCTACTGCACTGATTCCTGCGTGTGGTGCATGTCCAGTCTATGAAATTAAGGTGAACTTAGGGAGGTGGTCAACTATGTAGGTTCTACTGTATTGGAAAAAGTGGAAAGAAATACAACTTTTTGCCTGTATTAGCTAGGCATTGTTTTGATTTGTATTCATGGTCTTTGATTTCAAGCTGTTGTCAATGCAGTTGGGAAGATGTGGTTTTTCAAGAAGACTAGTACCAGCCAGACTCTTTAAGTAGGAAGTTTGGGGAAGAAAGTAAATTCTACTTTTGGTGGTTAGGATGTGGCTTCAGAGGAGTAGTATATAAAAAGTAGTACAGTAGTAGCTGTACATACACATACAGACAGCTACCACCTTATCAACACTTTCCAACTATTTCATATACTGTGTGTGTAATTGAATCATTTTAAAGTTACAGACATCATACTTAAAATATTTCAGTGTGCATTCTCAATAAGGATCTTTTCTTACATAAACAATACAATTACTACACATAACAATAATTCCCTTATATTTAATGTCTAGTCATATTTTCTTTAAAACAAAAGTATGAACTAATTTAGGATGGAAGATTATGAGAAGGTAATAATACTGGGATAAAGGAGAGGAGAGGCTAGTATTGGCATCAGAGTTAACTGAACTAGTAGGGAAAAGCAGGTCACAGATGAGTGACTGAAATAAGGTAATAATAACAGTGAAAATGAGATGAAGATGTGGGATAGGACTGATGTTTACCAATCTGAAAGTAGAACTATATCATTGTGAAAATGCAATAGTTCAAAATGATTCTAGGATTTCAACCTCTAGTGACTAGATTGAAAACAAAGCAGTGAAATAAAATAGAAACTCAAGGATCCTTGAGAAGCAGAGTCAGGAGAATGCACTTTTTTCTTGTTGTTTTTTAACTTGTTGCGAGTGTGATGAATATAGTTAGGTCATTTATACAAAAGTGGTCAATATGCAATCAGGTATTGGGGTGAACTACAGAGGTGTCAAGACTTAAGATTTAGATTATCTGGACATGGGTGATGATTGAAATCATTGCAGTGGATGAAGTTGTCTATGAAAAAAGTACAGAAAGAGGAGAGAAAGTAACTTAAGATAGAGCCCTTAAAAATAGCACATTTTTAAGGTTTGAAAGGGTGAACCAGCAAACAAAATTTAAACTGAGACCAGGGTTACTGGTACCAGGAATTTCTGTGGAAGTCAAGCATCAACAGAAGTTTCAGAAAGTAGACATGCTTAGTAACTTGGAGGAGCTCCCAAGTTGTCTGAAGACAGAAGAAACTCATTTTTGGCAATTAAGTGATCATTGGTGACTAAGAGTGGTGCCATGCCCAAGAGCTTTTTTTTGTCAGTGATTTGTCACATGCTCAATTATCGTCAGACAGATGTATGATGTATGAGACTATTATACATATACATATACATTCCTGGGTTATGAAAATGTTCTTAGTGAATTAAAGATTACTTTTCCAATACCACAGTTAACTTCAAAATACTATCTTTTGATTTTGAACAATAGTAAACTTGTAGTAAAGTTGATATTTCCTAGTGAAATAATCTTATTTTAATGTCATTATAATAATACTAGGCTACGTTTTTAATTTTTTCTTCTCTACAGTGAAACAGATTCAGATAGCTCAAGCTCATCCTCTTCCTCATCCTCTTCCTCATCCTCGTCCTCATCCTCATCTTCCTCTTCCTCTTGTACTTCACTTCCTCCGGTATTGTCAGATGGAGAAGATGATTTGCAATTTGAGAAGGAAAATAAAAATTTTCCACTTAAAACAAAAGATGAATTACTTCTTAATGTAAGTAACTTTGATTTACTAAGTTTAATTTGGTTTTTTTTTTTTATATGTTTTAAAATCTGTCATATTGATAGTCATCTCATCTGGCCTGTATCTGCTTGGTAAACTTGAATTTGAAGTCTTTTCTTAATCTACTGGGCATACTTTTGTCTGCTTTGGCATTACTATGTAAAAGAGAGGTGTGATATGGATAATTTCTTTTTCTTTTCTTTTTTTTTTTTTTTGAGACAGTCTCTCTCACTTTGTCACCCTTGGTAGAGGGCCATGCCATCATAGTTCACAGCAACCTCAAACTCTTAGGCTCAAGCAATTCTCTTGCCTTAGCCTCCCAAGTAGCTGGGACTTTAGGAACCTGCTTCAACACTTGGCTATTTTTAAGAGGCGAGGTCTTGCTCCAGCTCAGGCCATCCACCACCTGGGCCTCCCAGAGTGCTGGGATTACAGGCGTGAGCCACCACGCCTGGCCCCATGGATAATTTGTAAGGTTGCTTCTGTCTCTGACATTTGATAATTATTCTTGCTGGGGTTTCAACTTTAGTTTGGAAATTTCCATTTTTTATCTTCCCTAGAAGGTATTTCTTATGTAGGTTTTAATGGTGTTTTTACTTTTTTGTCAGAGAATCAGAAAATTTTACTCAATTGCAATTGAAGTTGTTTTTTTTTTTTAATTGATTGCATTTGAAGAAGTAGAAAATGAAATTCAAAGAGTTGAACTTTTTAGGATTTTTATTTACTTGAAGTTTTGAGGGAGTGTCTTTATTTTTTGAGACATAGTCTCACTTTGTTGCTCTTGGTAGAGTGCTGTGGTTTCACAGCTCACAGCAACCTCAAACTCTTGGACTTAAGCAGTTCTCTTGTCTCAGCCTCCCAAGTAGCTGGGACTACAGGTGCCCACCACAACGCCCGCCTAGTTTTAGAAACGAGGTCTTGCTTTGGCTCAGGCTGGTCTCAGACCTGTGAGCTCAGTCAATCTACTGGCCTTGGCCTCCCAAGAGTGCTAGGATTACAGATGTGAGGAGAGTGTCTTTATTGTACCTGGACAGAACTTTATTGTGGAATGGTATTTACTAGTACTTGATAGGTCAGGTTTGCAGTTGACACCTATGGTGTTACTAATGTTTCTTCTGTAAGCTGTTCCTGGGAGGATGATGCTAGTCTGCTTGAAACACTATGACCCAAGAGAAAAATCTCAATTTCAGAATAGAAGATATATTGCCATATGCTTTTCCTTCCCCGCCTTCATGTATGTTTAATTATTATTAATGCATTTTAAAATTTAGTGGTCACTAATCATAATTAATGTATAACACTTAAAATGATGAGATAGTTTAATGCAAAATTTGAAAAATAATTTAAAAGCTTATAGGCCATCAGGAGCTTTTTCCATTACTGTTTAGATTTTACCAATTTTAATTATTTCTGTTTTTCTCTGTGCTGCTTATGATAAGTTTCCTGTCTCAGACTTTATGTGTTGAAAACCTTTGGATTTGTTTGCAACTTCATCAGTGTTTTTATGCTCTAGATGTGTCAATTTCTTTTAATGGTCTTTTTATATAAAGGCTTCCAAATTATAACTTTTTGAAAGCATTGGTAAACTCGTTTGCTCCTGTTTGTCTGTCTTGATCATTTTCTATGTAAGTTGCCTTTTAGAGTATACAAACCAATGATGAAAAGACCACAGTACTTTTTAAAATACATACATAGTGTTGTATTTATTTTATTAAATCTGGAATTCTTACTTGGAGAACACTTAAAATTTAATGAAAATCTTAGCATATTTGTCCCCTATTTTCATAGATCAAAAGGATCTGTGCTACTAAGAGGCCATGATTCATGTTGTTTGAGGACTAAGTTCATATGTGATCTTTTAGCTC
Organism: Loris lydekkerianus; assembly: GCA_963574355.1. Taxonomy (NCBI): domain Eukaryota; kingdom Metazoa; phylum Chordata; class Mammalia; order Primates; family Lorisidae; genus Loris; species Loris lydekkerianus. The sequence goes on from CAUYPK010010468.1 coordinate 9,857, forward strand.
TCACAGTGCTCAGTAGAGTGCTTCACAGATAATAGGTTCTTGGTCAGAAGTTACATGATTATAAAATGAGTGTGTGAATAGGTATCTGAGATTTAATTCTTGTAAGAAAATTATTATAGCACAGCTGCCATATACCAGGGTGCTATAAAGAAAACTAATCAACTTTCTCTTATAGTTTCCAATGAAGGGAGATGGACAGTAAATAACATAAATACATTTAATTGCTAAAAGTGCTTATTATTATTTTTTTTTTCTTTTTCAAGGCAGTTTTACTTTTTGCCCTCGCTAGAGTGCTGTAGTGTCACAGCTCACAGCTTGGTCTTAAGCAAGTCTCTTGCCTCAGCCTCCCAAGTAGCTGGGACTACAGGTGCCCGCCACAATGTCTGGCTTTTTTTGGTTGATGCAGTTATCATTGCTGTTTTGGCAGGCCAGGGCTGAGTTCAAATCCACCAGCCCCCAGCCCCCATGTATGTGGCCGGCACCTTACCCACTGAGCCACAGGTGCCACCCCTAAAAGTGCTTTTGAATTGCGTTTGACTCAGAAAATTCCACTTTTGTTGGGAAATAATGTCTGCTTTTAAAACTTAGAACAGTAGGCTTGTTGTTTTTTTTTTGTTTTTTTTTTTTGTAACAGTTTTAAGAGATCTTTAGGATGAATATAAGAAGCAATTGTTTTTATTTTTTCATTTTGGGTTCTTGATTAGCTATTCATTTTATTTTATATTTATAAAATTTGGAAGGAAATTCATTAGAAGTTCCTAGTTCTCAAACCTCTCTGCTAAGATAGGTACAGGAATGTTGAGTTCCTTAGTCTGCCCTGAACCTCCAACTTAGGACTCTGAAAGAATTTAGTAGACTCCTTCAGGGTTTCAACTTGGAAGTTCAAGGGAAAGGAATTGCTTGGTCCTGAATACCAGGGATGGTTTAGTCACAAGTACTCCGTATCTTCAAGACTCATTTTCTTTCTCCATCTTTCATTAGGGCAGGCAATTTGGTCACTGAAACTCATACATAAAAGCCCTTTGACTTCTGACTTTTATTGATTTATCCAGGCCTTAGTTCATAGCCTTGAACAAGTCATTGATGCTCGTGGAATGGGTATTTGGGTTGCTTGGGAATGAGTCACACAGTCACTCTGGTTTGTGTGGGCATGTGTAGGAAAGAGTGTGAGGAGACCATGTGTAGGAGAGTGAGCACTTAAAAAAAGCGCATGGCTAGTGTGAGAGGGTGGGCATGCGTAAGAGACATTTAACAGGAAGGACTGTATGTGTGTGTGAGTGCGCGCGCGTGTGGTGCATCAGGAGGAGGCTAGGGCCCTGTTCAACCACATGGAATAGGTTCTTCTCACAGGAAAGGGTGGCTTGCGGACATGCACCTTCCAGAAGGGATGTTTGGTAGACCATATAGAGCAGCGGTTGTCAACCTGTGGGTTGTGACCCACAGGATCTGTATTAAAGAGCCATGGCATTAGGAAGGTTGAGAACCACTGCATAAAGGGAAAGAGGCATACTTGGAAGTGGTTATCATACATATGTGACTTAATGTTGGATGCCTATCATTGTGAGGAACATTACTTCCAGAACAGGGAGATTTACTGTAAACTTAACCAGGTTGGAAAGCTCCTGGTAACTAAGCCAGGTAGTAGAGCGGGTCATGCTGTTTCTTATATGTGCCTCTTGGGGAGTCTCATAGTTCTCTGAATGTCTTTTTATTCCTTCTTTACTAACTGGCTACACCTGTTTACCAATAGATCTTTTTACTTCTAGTTTGCACATGGATTTCTGTGCCCTTGGCTCTTTAGTATCTTTTACTTTTGGCTTCCTCCTGGACTGACTAATTAGTGTTATATTTGTTGCTTCACTTTGGGGACATTTCTGTTACTTAGCTTAAATTTATTTTATTTTATTTTATTTTTTTTTCCCAGGAAAATGACAATCCACTCCTCCAGGGAAATGTCCCATCTTTTGTCACACTGGCTCTAGAAGGTGTGGCCATTATCCTGACAGAGCACCTGATCCCCCTCTTAGCAGCAGGGGTTGTATATCTTAGCTAGATGGACCTGCTACCCCTCTGTGTTCTGTTAATTTAATTACCCAATGAAATTCTGAAGAATGAAATTTAATGGACTACTCTTGTTTTTTTTTTAAGAGTCAGACTCTTACTCTGTCACCCTCAGTAGAGTACTATGGAGTCACAGCTCATAGCAACCTCCAGCTCTTGGGCTTTAAGCAATTCTCTTGCCTCAGCCTCCCCAGTAGCTGGGACTACAGGTGCCCACCACAACGCCTGACCTTTTTTTTGTTGCAGTTTGGCTGGGGCTGGGTTGAACCCACCACTCTTGGTATATGGGGCCGGTGCCCTACTCACTGAGCCACAGGCACTGCCCTTAATGGACTATTCTATCTATTAATATGTTGTTGCTGCTAAAAGTTATACGTACATTAAAATGTACCAAATAATTAAAAACAACTTGAGATTTTTGCGCTAAATCTGCAGATGTCTCTAGGACATAGACATGTCCAATTTAAGCCAGATTTTTGTCTAGCCTCTTTCTAAACTGTGTCATCTTCTAGGCAATTTCCTGTTGTCTTTCAGGCTTGCTGAGCCTCATTTTTACCTGCATTTTATTTGCTCCTTAGGAAGGGATGTTTGCTTCTCTAAGTCTATATCTTTAAATCTTACCCATTATAGAATGATAGATCCTGGTAATCTTAACTACCATGCAGATCTTTAGTTATGGGTATACTGGAGCAGCAGTGAGGTAACTTTGTGTTTGCTCTTTCAAAATTAAACCTTAGAAAGATGCAGTTTTTAAAAATTGGCTTCTAACCACATTGTCATCCCAAGAGTATTTGGTTATAAGCCAGTTTTTTTTTTTTTTTTTTTTTTAAGTAGGGGTGTGGTTAAGGGGAAGAGAGAGAGAGGAAAAAAAGAGGAATTAGTAGTTAAAAGGGACATCGAAAAAAGTGGGTTTTAATTGTCTCTTCATAATGTCACGATTGTGCCTTATATTAAATTTAACCAATTAGAATTATTCTTTTAAACATAAATCCTTCTTTAATGCTGAGATTTATATGTAACCTCCACAGTAACTGTAAAGCAGCATACATGGAACTATGTTAAACTACGTAAAATTTATTTAGTATTTCAAAGAATTGCAGTATTAGATTCTTCTGAAAAATTTTCATAGCAGTTTATGCTCTGAAATCTGTATTCACATACCTCAAATGCAATTTAAAGTGTGGGGTCATAAAACATTATGACTTAATTAGAAATGAGTTTTATAATTAGTGCCCATTGCTTTCTCTTCTCAAAATCTGAAAGACTTCACATAATATTTTAAAGTGATGAGTACAGTGTTCATGGGTATCAGAAATGGGTAATACTTCAATCAACTCAGTCCTATAGGCAGTTCTTGGAGAAATTTAGTCTTTGTACTTTGGAGACTGCTTGTTTTATATTATAAGAGAAATGCAGGTTGTATTTAGGTTGAGCACACTGTCTTCTCTTTCTGATTCTGACATTGTAGACACATTCTAAAATATAATGTGATGAAAGGATGGAAATATCTGATGTACCTCAAGAAGTTAGACATTGCAGATAAATATTTCATATCTGTTTGATCTTCCATCATTTATGAAATTTTATTACACCTTAGTCTGTACTTAATAAATAATGACTGAATTATTGTTTTCAAGGCCTAACTTGGTTTGTAAGTTTTGTCCTAAATATGGGCCTTTTACAACTTAAACTTTTTATCTCTTATAGCTCCTTTTATCTAGGTATAATTGGAATTATAGCACATTAACATTTTTGTCAAAATGCCTGATACTTAAGTATTGGCTTATATCCTTCAAAGGAGGTAGTTTTTCATTATATGTGTATTTGACGTTCTTCAAAAATAGTACTCAGGTTTTTTAAAAAGTTAACATTTTTAATTACATTTAGCATTTTAAAACTTATTGAAATAATTTTATACAAGGAAGGAATGATTTCTTAAACTTCAAATACTATTACATTCAGTATAGTATCCATATACATCCTGCGTGTACGTATATATAATTTTTATTACATAGAAACATTTCCATTTTTTAGACTTTCCCATTACTCAGCAGATTTTAATAAGTGAATTTTGCTTATTATTTAGAGGATAAAGACAAATGTCTGTTGAAGAGGAATGTAGATAGAGAGCAGTAACAGCAGAGAACTCATGACGGGATATCAGATGGGTGGGACTGTATACAAGGAGACATAGGATTGAGTGGAATGGGAGATAAATTGCACGGCAATGTTCAAGGAAGGTCTCATGGGATTGAAAGATGCATTGGAAAGATGACACTTACAGGAAGGTGGTAAGTGAAGAACATGTGAACTTTCCCAAGGAAAGGACCAAGTCTGTTACAAGATAGTTGTATTCCCAGTATTGTTTACATAGAAGGGGCTCAGTATGTTCATTCATTCCATACAGCTAATATTGTCAATTCTAAAGTGAATACTCCTTTTTCCACCTGTTAATATTTCCTAAAAAGTTGATCTGATAATCTGTGGCGTTTTACTTGGTAGTACTTTTATATTAGTCGTATGTAAAATCAGTGTTTTATGTAGAGTTGATGAAATATGGAATCCTCAACATAAAAAGTATGCTTAGAGCTTTATTCATTGTTGGAGATTATTTTCCTTATTGATTTGAAGTATAATTTTACTTCTGTTTTATATTTATATGCATGAATTTTTGAAGGTGTTTTTATGTATTTTGTTTCTGTGATGGTGAGAAAAACAAGGATGAGAATATATTCATTTAAAAAATATATTAAAGATACTTCAAAGAAAGGTTGATACTCATTTTTTAGGTAAAAATATTTAATTGGCTAGTCTTAAGTTTAGTCTCATATATAATGGGGTAATTAATGAGGATATTAATGCTTAGTGGTGATAAATAATCCTATCTGAATTCCATGGAAACTTTAAAATTACTTTCCTTGGAGAACATGATGAATTAGACTAAATGTTAAATATGGTCATAATTGACACAAAGTGTATAGACCTAATCTACTTCTTTTTCCAATATGTTTTACCAGCTATAGGAAAAAAAAAAAATTCAGTCATGACTCTCAATACTCCAGGGATTGGATCCTACTTTCCAACCATATCTGAAAAGTGAAGGCTCACCTAATAGCATCAGGTAATTGGCTGCCATGTGCATGTCCTCTGGTCTTAGTTATTGTGAGAAAAGTGGTCAGGTAATTTCATTCTACCCTCCTCACTTTTCTCAATTCTCCCCAGACTACCAAAAAGAATTACTTTCCATTTGGAATGTTTGATTCCTTCCTCCTTCATCCTCTGCTGTCCTTTTTCTATATTTGTGAGTGAAAATGCAGTTCAAGTTTTTTAAAATATAATTTTGCCTTAGAAGATCATCAAACTACTGATTTTTTTTCTTGCCCAATAATAAGATTTCAAAGAACTAGTAAAGTCAAGGCCATCATGAAGTATGAGTGCCCCCTTTGCAGTGGGCCACTTTTGACACATTAGATTCTTCCACTTTTGCCGTGGAAGTTTTAGATACCCATTTTTTGACTGAGTCTTAAATATAAGTATATATTTAATTTTACCTGGAGAGATTTTTATTATTATTTGCTACTCATTTGAATATTTAGCTTAATTGGATAACCTGGTAGGCCATACAGATTTTAGAGAACCATAATAATATCATTAAAACACACATAAAAAGTGTTCTTTTATGGATATTTCAGAAGTCTGGTTAGGCTCTTGTATTTCTTTGATGCCATAGTTACAGGTATCTGTTACCACAGATTGGTATGTAGTTTCTGTATTAATGTGCTGTCATTTTGATGACTTGCAGTTGAACATTTTTAAAATTTGTGTTATTGGCCATTTGTATATGTGTTACTATTTAGAACTTTTGCTCAGTTTTCTTTTTGAAAATTAGAAAACTGATACCAGAAAGAAAGCCTGAAGTCTTGTAAGTTAGGAAAAGCAGATTGAGAACTGGTAACGGGTACATTTCAGACTGCCCTGTTTTTAGTATCTGTGCAAATGTGCACAGCTACATTGGAATTTGGTCATTTAAACTTTTTGATTATTTAGTTTCTGAATAATAATAATGTAGCGTGTTTTGTCAGGGTGAAGGGTGAATATATCATCTTATGTAAGCTTTTTAAAAAAAAGCTGTATTAGGATATTTCTTCTTTAAGCATTTGACTTGGAACGGTGGAGTGTGTAGGAAATGAATGATTGTTTCTTTCGTATGTTGGATTTTAGTTCATTTGCCAAATACTGTGATATGTCTAGGGATTTTCATTTCCACACAGCCTTTTCATTTGTTGACGATGTGAATGAAGTATTTTTGTTTTTTCTTTGCGTACACTTTGTTGTTATGGGTAGAAGTATTGAATATGTCCAGAAAAACTATTGGTACTTCTCTTTTTGAGTCAGTTAACATTTTAACATTAATTTTATATGGCATAGATATTTATCTGTAATTGCAGATAATGTAAATCCAAAACAGGCTTTTAGTTTCATTTTTTTCTTTTAGGAAACAAGATGAAAATAAAGATTTATTATAAATAAATAACTATAAATAAATATATTATAAATAAATTGAATGTAGATTTCAATTAAAAAATATCTATAAGTGCATTTAGTATATGTTAAAATTTGTTTTTCAGATCAGTGGAGGAAAGGTGGATTATTCTACAAGTAGGGATAGCTGGTTTATTTATTATAAATCTTTATTTCCCAAATGGAGTATTGAGGTTAGCATTAAGACTTCATAGTAATGTAGTATATGCTAGTCCTTTTTTTTTATTTGCAGTTTTTGGCCGGGGCTGGGTTTGAACCCACCACCTCTGACATATGGGGTTGGTGCCCTACTCCTTTGAGCCACAGGTGCCGCGGGGGTACATGCTATTCTAATGTCTTAAAATTATGCCCGTATTAATGACTAGAAATACATTGATGCTATTAATACCTGGCTATATGTTTTGTAAGGGATTGTTCCTTTGATGTGTGAGAATGGAAAGCTGTAGATCTTTCTGCATTTGATGGAAATGTCTCTACCGATGCCATTTTAGTACTGTAGCTATTGAGCTCTTGAAATGTGGCTAGAAGACCAAATTTTTAATTTGATTTAATTTTAATTAAATTTAAATTGTGTCTAGTATTGAATAAGTAAAATAAAAAGAGTCTTTCCCATCCACTCATCCTTCTTTTCTCCAGGATTGTAGGATAATCTAGGCTCATACATTAATCTTCCTAACTTGCTTTAAATCGCCTTCTTTTATTTTTAGTATATTTGATTTTTGCTTACTCTGTGGTGAAGAAGGTTTTTCTATCAAAGGCTCTCACCTCACTTTGACTTTCTATTCTTTCAGTTTGTCAGTGTGACTTACTTACGACTTTTTCTATCCTTTGTGCAGTGTCAAAATGGTAGCATTTCTCAGTATGTGTTCTGGCCATTTCTCCTTATTAGAGTGTGTCTGTGTGTTTCTTTATGTTACATGTACATATCCTTTCCCCCTACATGGAAAAGCAGAATGATTGATTTTTATTTCCTTAAAGTGGATTATGTGACTAAGGGGGTTATTCACCATCATTATGCTAAGGACAACTGCTGTATTATCAGAGTCAGGTGTTAATCTAATAATTATAATGTTTGCTGCTACAAACCAGACTTATCTATGCATCGGTTCTAGATAGTTAAGCTTGGAAGCCTGCCCTTTTTATTTTTGAGAAGTTTGGATTCAAGTCTTTTTCATTCCTTGAGGATTATATATTGAATTATATTTTCATTATCTGATTTTTGCTGTGCCTGAAGAAGACAGTGACTTCTGAGTTTTTTGTTTACCTTGGACTGATGAGGTAGGTCAGTTCATTTAATTAATATATACTAGACATCTGCTATGTGCTAGCTGTCTTTTGGGGTACTACAGCATCAATAAAGGCTAACCAGGTGCTACTTATGGTTGCATTTATTGTTTCATTAGGGAAATGGACATTAAGTAAAATGTTGGATAATAATGTATTTAGAAAAAAGAAAACCAGTGAGATCATTGATAAAGAATGACTAGGCTATTAGTAGTGATGTAGTACTTTAAATTTAGTAGATAGGGAAGAGACATTTGGCATCCATATGTCAAGACAGAATCATACTTGTATTTGTCCCTTTGATACGGTGGTCCAAGGAACTTCCCCTTTGAATCGTCTAGAGATCTGTCCCTTTGAACCCATTAAAGTTGGTCTCTTTGAACCTGCCAGAAATTTTTGTGGAAAACATGGCTCTTAGGTGAATTCTTGTTGATAGAGTTTGAGATGTTTTTCCTGCTCAAAATGTTTATTTTCCCTAAGCATGATTATTTAAAATAGACCTATTTTTCCTTAATTCAGTCCGCCAAATATCTGCCATTATCAAACAAATTATCAAACAAATGTGTACACATTATCAAACAAATGTGTACTGCTGTGATTTAACTGTACTTCCAAAGGCAAACTGTGTATCAATCTCTCAACTTACTGTACAAGGCTGGTTTCACATGTTTTTTTACATGTTTTATGAACAATATTGAGTTCTTCATATACCTTCTGTGCTCAGTAGAATACATGGGATATTACATGCACATCACTTTTATGGGTAGATCTATTACCATCAAGAGACAACTTAGTGCCTTCACTGGGCTTTTTTAGGAATGCTTAGGAAGCTGTTCAATCCTATGTTACAAGATACTAGGGTCACTGAATAGGAATCGCAAATGTGTGGTGATCACAGATAATAGTATGTATGTCTATTTTTTTCTATATGAAATCAGAGTCTCATTTGTAGGCAAAACTTTTCATTGTTCTTACAATACGTAGGTCAGGAAAAAAATAGCAACAGGAATTAAGGTGTCTGCTAGACTCTGTTTTTGACCATAAATGTGAGTCTCTGCTCACTGAATATCATAGTTTTGTGTATCTTCCCTTCTTCATGCTGGGTGTCTCATGGTACTTCTGAGAGCAGAGCATCAGGATTTCATCAGACCTTCTAGACCAGGGGTCCTCAAACTACGGCCCGTGGGCCACATGCGGCCTGCTGAGGACATTGACCCGGCCCTCTGGGTGTTTTTGCCACTTCTGCCTGTCCTGCTACAGTGCACATGTGTGGAATGTGTGCGGCACTCTCTGACTCCCCTCCTCTGTGTCTCTTCGACTCCTCGTCTCAGTCTCGGGACTAACTGATGCACACTTGCATCACTTGTTACGACTAGCAGTGACAAATATGGAACCAGACATCTCGTTAGCCAAAAGCAGGCCCATAGTTCCCATTTAAATACTGGTAAGTTTGTTGATTTAACTTTAGTTGTTCTTCATTTTAAATATTGTATTTGTTCCCGTTTTGTTTTTTTTGAATTCAAAATAAGATGTGCAATGTGCATAGGAATTTGTTCATAGTTTTTTTTTTTTAAACTATAGTCCGGCCCTCCAGCGGTCTGAGGGACAGTGAACTGGCCCCCTGTTTGAAAAGTTTGAGGACCTCTGCTCTAGACGGAGGTGACCAACTTATAAGAAATTAAGTTACAGTCTCAAAATGACGAAAAGAAATGATAAAGTTCGATGGTCATTTCGGATTTTTAGAAAACTTATAAAGGCTGCACCTGTAGCTCAAGTGGCTAAGGCACCAGCCACATACACCAGAGCTGGCAGGTTTGAATCCAGCCCGGGGCTGGCAAACAACAATGATAACTACAACCAAAAAATATCTGGGCGTTGTGGTGGGCACCTTTAGTCCCAGCTACATGGGAGGCTGAGGCAAGAGAATTGCTTAAGCCCAGGAGTTGGAGGTTGCTGTGAGCCGTGATGCCATGGCACTCTACCCAGGGTGACAGCTTGAGGCTCTGTCTCAAAAAAAAAAAAAAAAAAAAGGAAAACTTATAAAATAGGAATAGATGGATAATTTTTTAATTTTATTAAAAAGAAATTCCAATCAGAATGCATCATTATGTTTAGCATTTGAAATATTTCTATTAGAAGTCATGCCATCAGAAATGCTTAGCACTTGAGATTCTGGAAATACCAACCAGGATCATTTCAAAAGTGAAAAATATGGTATAGTAATGTTGAAAAGGAGGGCAACATATTTTTTTGAAAATAATGGCCATATAGTAAAGAAATGAGGAAATCACTAGAAATAAGTTTCAAGTGATGGTTTCTCGTGTTCAAATAATGCCCTGTAAATAATTCATTTATAATAGGTATAAAATGTATTAAGCAAACAGGAATTTATAATAGCAAGTAATGTTTAAAATTAGCTTGGAATAAGCCTAAGCACTTATGTGAGACAACTGTAATTAAAGGAAAGGTGATCTAAGTCAATACTAGCAACACAAATATGACAAAATGATTATGTATTAAAATAAACATATGAGGGCAGTTAGAAAACTCCAAGGGAAAAAATACTGCCATGGAGTGGATAGGGGAACTAGTCCTTCTTCCCATATTATTAATAAAGTGTGTTGTGACAGCTCCATTGTTTAATACTGATACTGAAATAGATTAGTGAAATTGAATAGTGAAATTGAATGTAGATTTCAATTAAAAAATATCTATAAGTGCATTTAGTATAAGTTTCAGTGGAGGAAAGGTGGATTATTCTACAAGTAGGGATAGCTGGTTAGAAATCTGTATAAATATAAAACCAATTTTTGCCTTTATAAGAATGAAATTGTGAGTAGATCAAATATGTATTAAAAATAAAACTAGAAAAGCGAAGAAAGCATCAGTGTATTTTTGAAATGATTGTGGTTTAGGAAAGGCTTTTCTGAATATAATGCAAATTTTTATTTTTGTGTTTTCATTCAATGGAAGCACTGAAGCTGGAATGCAGTGGTGTGATCATACCTTACTGCAATCTTGAATCATACTTCACTGTAGCCTTGAACTCTCCTGGACTCATAATCCACATGCCTCACTCTCCCAACCTCCCAAGTTGCTGGGACTACAGATGTGGGCCACCACATTAGGCTAATTTCATTAAACAGCTTTTATCTTTTTTTTGACACAAAGTCTTACTGTGTTGCCCTTAGTAGAGTGCCATGGCATCATAGCTCATAGCAATCTCAAACTCGTGGGCTTAAGCGATTCTCTTGCCTCAGCTTCCCAAGTATCTGGGACTATAGGCGCCCACCACAATGCCCAGCTATTTTTCTGTTGGAGTTGTCATTGTTGCTTAGCTGGCCATGGCCAGGTTCGTACCTAACAGCCAGTATGTGGCCGGTGCCATAACCATGGTGCTACAAGCAGTGAGCCCATTAAACAGCTTTTAAAGGCATTCTCAGAGCTAAAGGCATTCTCAGAGCTAAGGGAGTGAATATTTGCTACATTTGATAAAGGATAAATATCCTTAAAAATCCGAAGTGCTCTTATAAACTAATAAAAGATAAACCCTCCAAAAATGTGTAAAGTTTTACTTACACAAACAGTTCATCAACATATAAAAATGGCCAAGATGTATGTAAGGATTTTCAGTCTTATTAGTGAAGAAATTTAAATTAAAGCAAGGTGCTATTTCATACCTATCAGATCGCCAAATATTTTATTTTACTATTAAATCATAGCTGTGTAGAAGATCGCTATTTATTTAAAGTTTAAAGTTTACTTCTCAAGCTGGGCATGTGTTTTGTAGTTCTAGCTATTCAGAAGGCTGACGTAGGTGGATCCTTTGAGCCTAGGAGTTTGTCCTGGGCAACAGAACAATATAGCCCCTTCTCAAAATAAATTTTACCTACACACACCATTTAACATCCAGAGATACATATTTACCGTATATACTTGAGTATAAGCCGAGTCCCCCCCCAAAAAAAATTTGTGCTGAAAAAACTCGGCTTATAATCGAGTATATACGGTAACTTCTCAGTAATGGCAAGCATGTGGGAAAATCTCTTATGCATTGTTTTTGGACATAGGAATTGATGCAATTTTTTTTTTCTTTCTTTCTTTTTTTTTTTTTTTTTTTTGAGACAAAGTTTCACTTTTGCCACCTTTGGTAGTGCTGTGGTGTCACAGCTCACAGCAACCTCAGACTCTTGGGCTTAAGTGATTCTCTTGCCTCAGCCTCCCAAGTAGCTGGGACTACACGTGCCCGCCACAATGCCCGGCTATTTTTTGATTGTAGTTCTTTGCAGACCTTGGTTGTAGTTGTTTCCAGCTCTGGTGTTATGTGGCTGGTGCCCTCCCCACTGAACTAAAGGCGCCGAGCCTGATGTAACATTTTTGAAAGGAAATTTAGTGGTATCTGTCCAGCTTTAACATACTCATTCTTGCCTTTTCATCTAGCAGGACCCCTGAAAATAGTTTATATCGGGAGTTACCCAAAGATATATGTAAAAGAATGTTTGTTGCATCATTGTGTGTAATGGCAGAAGTTTTAAAAGGGCAGATAAATGTTGTGTTGGATAACTAGTGTATTAAATTACAGTATACCTATATAGTAGAATGTTGTGTTTAAATAAAACTAGATTTATGTTTATGTTGTATAGAAAAAATTTGCAGGATCAGTAAAAAGGGTATGTTGCATTCCAATATGGAGATATATATATATATGATTGATATGCATTCCAATATGGAGATATATATATATATATATATATATATATATATATGATTGATATATATATATATATTTTTTTTGTTTTGTTTTGTTTTGTTTTGTTTTGTTTTGTTTGTTTGTTTTGTTTTGTTTTGTTTTGTTTGCAGTTTTTGCCCGGGGCCAGGTTTGAACCCACCACCTCCAGTATATGGGTTGGGCACCCTACTCCTTTGAGCCACAGGTGCTGCCCCCAGTATGGATATTTTATTCAAGTAAAAATATTTTAAAGTTAGAAATGTAAAGTTTGTATCTGCATAGTCTTATGTATTTGAAAGATACACAGACTGTTTACAGTAGCTCTCTGTGGAGCTTGGAATTGAGTGGTTGAAAGAAATAAGGTAGAAGAAGTTGTACTACTTGAATTGTTCCTTTTTAAAAAAGAGCAACGTGTTACTTCCATGTTTTAAAGAAGTACCTATATACTCGAGTATATACGGTAATAATAACAATAACAGTATCAAAGTTTAGATTTGTATCAAAGCATAAAGATTATGTTACATGGATCTTCATTCCTAGTGATAGAAGATAAGAAACTTAAGGCCTCTGATTGTGGTTAAGCAGCACTTATTTGAGAATAACATTGATTTGGGGCATATGGTCTTCCTTCCCACCTAGTTTAGAGGTTTTCACAAATATAACAGCATTTTATCTCTTGGAGACCTCCCTACTTTTTATTCTACCTATATACTCTGACTTTATTTAACCAATTGGCTTTACTGTAATCCAAAAGTAATGACAGTTTTTGCTCTGATTTCTCTAGGCATTGGAACACTTTTTTTCTTTTTTTTTTTGAGACAGGGCCTCAAGCTGTCACCCTGGGTAGTGTGCTATGGCTTCACAGCCCAAAGCAGCCTCCAACTCTTGGGCTCAAGTGATTCTCTTGCCTCCGCCTCCCAAGTAGCTGGGACTACAGGCACCCGCCACAATGCCGGGCTATTTTTTAGTTGCAGCTGTCATTGTTGTTTGGTGGGCCTGGGCTGGATTTGAACCCACCAGCTTAGGTGTATGTGGCTAGCACCTTAGCCGCTTGAGCCACAGGCACCAAGCTGCATTGGAACACATTTTGTCACTTTTTTATACATTGTTTTCAGACATAGGAATTGGCTACATTGTTGACTTCTGTGTTAGCAAATGTCATTCCCTACTGGTAAGAGGTGCCTCTTCCCTAATTAGAATCAGGGTGTGACTCATCTCACAGTTGCCCTCCAAATATCATTAAAGCCCTCTTTTTCTGGAATCACCCAACATTATAGTTTTCTGGTCTTACATTTAACAAGGTGGGGGGGGGGGATTTTTTTAGCCTTTAGCCAAGAACTTCTTTTAAAAGGCCCATTCCATGTCTGATGTTCTCCAGCAGCTTATTCTAACAACTGAATTCCCTTATCTATTCTAACATATGTGGGCCACTTTCAACCCATGGTCTTGCCAAGAGGAAGGTTTTCTTGTTTAATACGTTAAATAGCAAGTAGTTGCCCTCTCCTTAGAAGCACACCAAAGAATTCTGAGAGATAAATTATTTCCTCTAACATCATACAGAGTAACCGTACAGAGACAAGTCACTTCCTTGTGCATCAAGTTGATTGAGACCCTTAGTGTGACTCTTTATAAGTAATCTTTTATCAGTATATAGCATGTCACAGAAACAAAGTATATTTTAGATGACTGTTTATTAACTCTGGTTAAATGATTTTGTTAAAAACCTAATTTAAGGCTTAGTGTGGAGGCTCCCTCCTATAATCCTAGCACAGTGGGAGGCCGTGGGAGGCCAAGGTGGATGGATTGCCTGAGCTCACAGGTTCTAGACCAACTTGAGCAAGAGCAAGACCTTGTCTCTAAAAATAGCTGGGCGTTGTGTCAGGTGCCCATAGTCCCAGCTTCTTGGGAGGCTGAGGCAAGAGAATTGCTTGAGCCCAAGAGTTTGATGTTGGTGTGAGCAATGATGCTACAGCACTCTACGGAGGGCAACAAAGTGAGACTCTGTCTCAAAAAAAACCTTAAAGTTCCCATAGGGGAATGTGATTACCCCTATGAATACATTCATCTGCAGTACACTTTGTATTATGTAAGTTTCCCATCTCTTCCAACATTTCTCCAAAAGTTACATACCATTGAGAGGGTCTATCTACTTTCAAGACTTTTGAGACTTAGTATCACTTGAGAAGAGTCAAAACAGAAGCTTCTGTTTATTTAATCTAAAAGCTATGGTGAGTTTTATTCTTAGATTTCTCTTCAACTTCATCTCTACTTCAATATCTAGTTTCTATAGCAACTGAGTTTCAGTTTGTAGCTGGGTCAGAAAAGAGAAATCTTTATGTATAAAGAAGTTTATTTTTTAACCTAGATAGAGAAGGTATCAGCCAACGTCTTCACAGCTTTTATAGGCTGAAACCTATATTGTTTCCAAGAATTCAATTTCTTTTTCTTTTCCTTTTTTTTGAAGAGGCCAGACATTGACTTCTTTTTCATACAGCTCCAGAAAAGATTGCTGCTTTTATGTACTACTATTTAATCATGGTCAAATTAATTAATAAAAGTAATGCAACAGCTAAGAAAACCTCTGTGGAAAAATTATAGTTATCAGTAGAATTATGTCTTTTCAAATAGCATGTCTCTGGATTCCTTAATAATAGCTTTTTTTTTTTTTTTCTTATTTTAATCTTTATTTTTGAAACAGAGTTTCACTTTGTAGCCCTTGGTAGAGTGCTGTGATGTTGTAGTTCACAGCAACCTCAAACTCTTGGGTTCAGATGATTGATTCTCTTGTTTCAGCCTCCCAAGTAGCTGGGACTACAGGGGCCTACCACAACACAGGGCAATTTTTAGAGAGGAGATCTTGTTTTTGCTAAGGCTGATCTGGAACCTGTGAGCTCAGGCAATCTACCTGCCTCAGCCTCCCAGAGTGCTGGGATTACAGGCGTGAGCAACCTTGCCTGGCCTTAATAATAGCATTTTAGGGAGGAGGACAACTCTTGTTCAAGTATGATTGGAAAAATCTAGAATAGTACTTATTCTAACAGGATTTAAAGCGTATACTGTATAGACCTATTGAGTCACTTAGGTGGGGAGATGTTGGAGGTGGAAGAAATGCATCAGAAAGCAGCCCATACAACCAGTGAAAAGGGAAATATTAAAGAGAGTTTTAAGCACTTAATGATACATCCTTAGAGATGTATATAGCATTTTAAATGGAAAATTTATCTGATTTTTTTTTTAAAGCAAATTGTTGAAACTTGGAGGAAGATTAATGCTTTTTTTGTATTATAGGAACTCCCTTCTGTTGAAGAACTCACTATTATTCTGCCTGAAGATATTGAATTAAAGCCTCTTGGAGTGGTTTCAAGCATTATTGAACAACTAGGTATGCAAATAATTTTACTAACAAAAAGTATTTATATGTAAACATGCACTAATATTTGAATCATGGCTTTTATGTAGTAATTTTTTTAAAGTATGTAATAATACTGTATTTCATAGTCACTAAGTTTGAAAGTTTTCGTTTTTTTTAGAATTTTCAGTTTTTACTTATAGAAATAATACACAGTTTAGAAATTTAAAAGTTTATATTTCTTTGATTTGGTATATTAGTTTTCTTTCTTTCTTTTTTTTTTTTTTTTTTGAGACAGTCTTATTTTGTCGCCCTCAGTAGAGTGCTGTGACATCACAGTTCACAGCAACCTTCAACTCTTGGGCTTAAGCAGTTCTCTTGCATCAGCCTCCTGAGTAGCTGGGACTACAGGTGCCCGCCACAACGCCTGACTATTTTTTGTTGCAGTTGCCACTGCTGTTTTAGCTGGCCGGGGTCAGGTTCGAACCCGCCACCCTTGGTATATGGGGCCAGTGTCCTACCCACGGAACCACAGGCGCTACCCAGTTCATAGTTTTCTAATGCTGCTTTAACAAATTACCACAAACTTAATGCACCAAAATTTATTTTACAGTTCTGTAGGCCTTAAGTCTGCCATGGGTCTCAGTGGGTTAAAATCAGGGTATCTTACAGGGCTAAGTCTCATTTTATAGGATCTAGGGTAGAATCTGTTTCCTTGTTTTGGCTTCTCGACTCTGCACACATCCCTTGGCTGATGGCTTTCTACCTTCGTCTTTAAAGCCAGTAAAGTAGCATTTTTCTCTGATCCTTCTTCCAATGTCTCCCTCTGACTATACCTAGAAATGTTTTCTACTTTTTATTTTTTTCCCTGAGATGGAGTCTTTGTCTCCTGGGCTAGTATGCCATGGCATCAGCCTCGCTCGCAGCACTGAAAATTCCTCCCTTGAAGCAATCCTTCTGCCTAAGCTTCCTAAGTAGCTGAGACTATAGGTGTGCCAGCCACAGTGCCTGGCTAATTTTTTCTATTTTTACTAGAGACAGGGTTTCACTCTTGTGTAGGTGGGATCCTTCCACCTCAGCCTCCCAGAATGCTGGGATTACAGGAGTGAGCTACCATGCAAAGGTTCTCTGCTTTTAAGATGTTTTTAAAGGGCGGCGCCTGTGGCTTAGTGGGTAGGGAGCTGGCCCCATATACTGAGGGTTGGCTGAAACATCGGTGGTAACTGCAACAAAAATAGCTGGGTGTTGTGGTGGGAGCCTGTAGTTTCAGCTACTCAGGAGGCTGAGGCAAGAGAATCGCCTAAGCCCAAGAGCTGGAGGTTACTGTGAGCTGTGACACCATGGCACTCTACCAAGGGTGACAAAGTAAGACTGTCTCTAAAAAAAAAGGGGGGAGGCGGCGCCTGTGGCTCAAGGAGTAGGGCATTGGCCCCACCCCAAAACTGCAAAAAACAAAGATGTTTTTACCTTGAGCCTGTTTAAGATAATGTCCTGTATCTCATGGTCTTTAACTTAAATTGCATTTGCAAAGGCTCTTTTTTAAATGCAACATATTTATATATTTTAAATTGTAGATATCTTTGGAGGAGTCATTGACCTACCACCTTTGATTTTATCTTATAAACCTATAAATTAGAAAATTCTATAATATACTACTGTTATTAATGGCATGAAATATGAAGCTATTGGATTATGTGGAACTGGGTATTTTAGATTACTTTAGCCCCAACATGAGGTAGATTTGGGAGAAGCCTTGAGGTTAATGTAGGTACCATTAATTCATAGTAAGACACACCTGATAATAGAAGTCAGCACTGACCAAATCATAGGATTTTAGAACTGGGAAAGGACCTACATTGTTCACTAACCGCCTTAATTTATAGGACCTAAGGGGCACAGAAAAGTTATTTTTTTGGTTTTTTTTTTTTTTACATAAAATCAGTGTTTATTGGTAAGCTCCCCAAATAGGCCATTCCTAGAGCTGAGATCCTAGGCTTCATGAGGATGAGTTGGTTGGGAGGCCCAGTGTGGCCTTCTTGGTGTGCTAAGACATGGTGATGGTACTGGGGTGTGTCAGGCCTTCTCCTAGGCTTTCCAGAAGTCCTTGTGAGGTGTGGGGCTGTGTCAGGCCAAGGAGAACAGCCTTTGTAGAGAAGAAGGATTTATGGGGAGATTTCGGAAAGGCCGTGTGCCACTCAGAACCTGCTGAGTTCAATATCGGCATATGAAAGGAAGAAAACTGAGGTAAGATGGTAGAACTCAGAGAAAAAAGCAACAGGGAGTCTGAAAGTGACAGCGGGAGGACCAGCATCTTTCATGCCTTGGCCAGAGTGGGGTGAGAGGGTCTTCCAGGTGCTCCTTCCTCCTGGCTTCTGGAAGGGTGAGCAGGGGAGGAATGGGACTCTGGTCAGTCAGGGGTGAGTCCTAAACAGCTCCATACCACAGGGATATCTGGATGGCAGCCAAGCTGGAGGGGGCCACAGTATCTGGACTGATCCTGCGGGCTTCCATCCTTGGTCCCTGCCCTGGAGAGGACACTGAAAAGCGCCTGGCAGCCTTATCCATGCTGGGCCTTCACTGAGCCTTCTTGGTCACCCTTTGGTTTTCCAGCATCACGTAGGTGATGAACAATCCCGCAAATAGTAGCAACAGGAGACCAAAAGCCAAGGGGATGGCAACGACATAGACTCGGGGCAGGAAATACTTGTGGATGACATGCTGGCTGTCAATGAATGGCATTTCCCCGGCACTCCGCCACCCACAGAAAAGTTTGTATCACTTGCTCAGTTTATAATGAGTTAGCAGGAAAAATGGGACTTTATCTTTTAAGCTTTTCTTCTAATGGTGTCTGTATCAATATTTTAAAAAATTAATATGTATACAGTTGTATACTTTTTCATTTTATTAATCAAAATTCAGGTCAAACCTTGTTTTCAAAAATCATAATTATTAAAACTTTTTACATGATTCTCAAGTCATTATATTTATTAGCTTCTGAGTTATATTTATCTTTATTTTTGAGACAGAGTCTCAAGTTGTTACCCTGGGTAGAGTGCCAAGACATCATAGCTCACAGCAACCTCAAACTCTTGGGCTTAAGCAGTTCTCTTGCTTTAGCTTCCCTAGTAGCTGGGACTACAGGCACCTGCCACAACGCCAGGCTATTTCTTTTGTCGTTGCAATTGTCATTGTTTTAGCTGACCCAGGCTGGGTTCGAACCCACCAGCTTCAGTGTATGTGGCTGTCGCCCTACCCACTGAGCTATGGGCAGCGCCTAATTTCTTAATTATATTACATGGGTTGAACATTTATTAGACTTGAAATATAGAGAAAAATTTTAGGTCATAATTGTTGACCCTCAAGGAAATAAATGTACAGTATGTGATACAATACCTGAATACTTTTTAGAGATACTGTCTTGACTACACACATTGTAATAGATTACCAAAATTCTCAACCTATGGGAAAAAAGTCAATATATCAAAATCAGCACATGCTACTTTTTTGCACACTATTTTGAAAGCCTAGAACATCTAACATTTGGACAAATTACAAAAAAAAGAAAGCATAAATATTAGTAATACATTAGGCAAAAATAATCTATGAATTCAAATAAGAACCTAAGGTAATGAAAGGGGCTAATTTGATAGTATCTGTCTAGATAGAAGTGGAGAGATGTCATGAAATTAATGCTCTTGTCCTGGTTCATTCTTTCAGGGTGTTAGTTTGAGAGACTTTGAATATTTTTATCAATATGTGGTACAAACTCTTAAGTTTATTTGTACCCATCTACCTGAAACTAGCTGCCATTTAGAATTAATGTGAAGAGAATGGGTCTATGAAAACAGTCACTAGTGTTTTATAGGAAGAGCATAGGAACCTAGGGATCTGGGTTCTGGTAATGAGTGACTGGAATTGACCACATGCTAATGTTAGCAAAGTCCTTGTTTTCTACAATGTGAGAGCAAAGGCCTTGTTTTCTACAATGTGAGGATGTAAGATGAGGAGATTTTTAATTTTCATGCAATTAAAATTAGAAATGATGATTGCAAATGAATTGTTGTAATTATCAGTCCTTGTCACCTTTATTCTGGAAGGAAATTTAACTACAAAAATGTGTATGGTTTTAGAACTCAGAAGTACTAACTATTGAAATTCATTGGGATACCAAAGAAATTCTTTGAATTAATTTTAACAATCTGAGGTAAAATATTTCATTCCTTAAGTCTGTATGGCATTATCTGTGTAAGGTAACAAAAGCAGCGGGAAAGGTTCATACAACTGAATATTCTTGCTTGTTGCTCTAATTTTCTAAGAATTTAGTATGTGCATGTGTGTGTCTTTGTTGTGATAGATCAGTTGTTTCAGTATTTGTGATTCTTTTTTTTTTTTTTTTGTCCGGGGCTGGGTTTGAACCTGCCATCTCTGGCATATGGGGTCAGCGCCCTACTCCTTGAGCCACTCCTTACAGGAGCCGCCCAGTATTTGTGATTCTTAAAAGAATTATAGATTATGCTAGACCAGTGGGATAATTCTGATGTTTTTTGAGGAGGAAAGTTTGATATAATGGGAAAAATTACTATGTGCTCTATTACTTTTACTTCATCTGCCAGAGGAAGATGCTTTTGTGAAGCCATTAACTTTTCCATAGGTCAGTAGGTAATTGATGCTTTTAAGAAAAAAATTCTAGAGTGAGAAGACTAATTTCATCTAAAATGGGAGTTTTATGGCTAAACGTATTAATACTATTTTTGGTAAAAATTGCTTGAGAAAATGTACACAGCTTGAATTTGTTGACTATTTAATGGGTGATTCATATTTTCTGTGAGATTTTTAAAGCGATCTATTTTGTTTTATTTTTCAGTAATAATTGAATCTATGACTAACCTACCTCCAGTTAATGAAGAGACTGTAATTTTTAAAAGCAATCGGCAAGCAGCAGGAAAGGTTTGTCAAAAAAATTCAAATCTTACAAGTTATTCTGGTTTTGTTTTATTGATTGGTTTTCTAACATATCTGTCCTCAGAAGCAGTGATTAATTTTTAGTAGATGAGCAAATCTAGAACTCTCAAGTTTTTTTTTTTCTTTTCTTTGAGACAGAGTCTCAAGATGTCTCCCTAGGTAGAGTGCCTGGTGTCACAGCTCACAGCAACCTCAAACTCTTGGGCTTAAGTGATTCTCTTGCCTCAGCCTCCCAAGTAGCTGGGACTACAGGCACCTGCCACAACGCCCAGCTATTTTGTTGTTGCAATTGTCATTGTTTTAGCTGGCCTGGGCTGGATTTGAACCCGCCAGCCTCTGTGTACGTGGGCAGCACACTTCACAACTTTCAAAGGTGTTACAGCTGAATAAGTTGAAAATACCCACTGAGCTATGGGCACCGCTAGAACCCTCAAGTTTTAATACATTCTTGATTTCCTTCATTACTTTGTGACTGTATATTGGTTTAATACTGCCTGTTATTCTTTGTTGCGTGAATCATGAAATGCAAATATATAGAATTCTTCCTAGTGGTTCGTGTGTACATTTTTTTATTTAGACTTTTGTTTGCCCAGGTGGAAGGTCAGTGTGTAATCTTTTTCAAGTAGAAAAGATTTTAGCAATAGCAGTGAAGTGTTACTGTAAGGTTACTGTAAGTGTTACATTCTAAGGGAATTATAAATATGTAGACAAAAATTACTATAAAGGTGGGTCCCTTTTGACATCTTACTAATGGAACAGCCTACAGAGTTGCAAAGCACACTTTATCCAGTATGTAGGCAGTTTTTGTGTGTGTTTGTTTTGTTTTGTTTTTGAGACAGTCTTGCTCTGTTACCCAGGCTAGACTGTCATGACCTCAGATTAGCTCACAGCAACCTCTACCTCCTGAACTCAAGCAATCCTCCTGCCTCAGCTTCCTGAGTAGCTGGGACTACAGGAGCCTGTCACAGTACCTGGCTAATATTTCTATTTTTAGTAGAGATAGGGTCTTACTCCGGCTGGTTTCAAACTCTTATTTTCAAATGTTCCTCCCAGAGTACTAGAATTACAGGCATAAGCTATCATACCTTGCCACAGCATGTAGGCAGTTTGAGCAGTTAGCAGAGGACATAGAAACTTTCTATGGGGTGGCACCTGTGGCTCAGTAGGGGGTGCCGGCCCCATATACCAAGGGTGGTGGGTTCAAACCCAGCCCTGGCCAAACTGCAACAAAAAAATAGCCGGGTGTTGTGGAGGGTGCCTATAGTCCCAGCTACTTAGGAGGCTGAAGCAAGAGAATCACCTAAGCCCAGGAGTTGGAGGTTGCTGTGAGCTGTGTGACGCTACGGCACTCTACCGAGGGCAATAAAGTAAAACTGTGTCTCTACAAAAAAAATAACAACTTTCTATGATCAAGAATATAAATATTGGCAGTACTTGTAGCTCAGTGGGTAGGGCACTGGCCACATACACTGAGGCTGGAGGGTTTGAACCCGGCCCGGGCTGGCTAGAACAACAATGACAACTGCAACAAAATAATAGCCGGGCATTGTGGTGGGCACCTATAGTCCCAGCTACTTGGGAGGCTTAGGCAAGAGAATCACTTAAGCCCAAGAGTTTGAGATTGCTATGAGCTGTGACCACAGCACTCTACAGAGGGTGATATAGTGAGACTCTGTCTCAAAAAAAAAAAAAAAAAAAAAAGAACATAAATACTAACCAAGTATCATCCTGACAGTGGGGATAGAGTTATATTCACCCCAGTGTTCCCCACTATACTTAGTATAGTCCTTTGTAAATTATATGTGCCAAGTAAATGTGCCTTGAGTTGAAAACAAATAAGAAACCAGTGACTATTTTTGGAGAAACAATTTACTGGGATTTAATTTTTTGTTGGGAGAGATGTTAAATCAGAAAAAGGAAGTCTTTTAAATGATATTACTGGGTTAACTCAACCTTCCCTATTCTCTGCCTTTTCCTACTATTCCATTCTAACACAAATTAGAAAGGGATCAGGTTTTTGTCTAGCTCTTGCCACCTTTCACTACTTAAACATGTTTTTTAGGTTGACAGACCAGTTTACCAAAGAGTGGTAGGTCTTGCAAAGCAGTTGAGTGGCAGAATTAACTGGAGTTTAGAGCTCGTATTTCTTAGCAATTCTTGAGAAAGTTTGTGAGGAGAAAAAAGAGTTGTAAGTGAAGGAAGGATGGTGCTGTGTTTTTTTCCCCTTTCTTATATCAAAGCTTAGTATTTTTGTACATGTATGGGTCTGAGTACTTTTGATTCAGAAGAAGAATTACTATAGTGCGGCAGACTCTGTTTACCACCGTGCCTTTGTAAGGGTTTGGGTTCAGAGAGAAGAGTCATGGAAGTGAGTCGATGACTGTGCTGCGACTGTGCAGCTTTCTCTGCCCATTGGTCTACTTTAGGAGAAACCAATTTTCTGCCTTGGTAAAAATAAAAACATTTCTTTCTGTCCTCAAGAAAATAATAGCAGTGAAGAGGGGAGGGAAGAAGAGAAGGGAAACATGTCTCTTGATTTTCTGAATATGAAGTGAAGATATTAAGATTATTTCCTTGATTCTTTTTAGTTTCAGAATTCCCAACATTTTGGTAATGACAACTTCTAAAATGACATTTTAAAATATCTCTCACTTCATTTGAATTTCCAGTCCTGTTAAGTGTGACTAATGTTAATATTCAGCTATCTGTCATTTAGCGTTGAAAGGAGTTAGATACATGTAAAAATACATTTGTACCTATAACTTCAGTTACATGGCATAAGCGTACTGGCAAAAATTAAGTCTATTTTTAAACTTTACATAGAATGCATTGTAAATTTGAGAAGTGACAAATCTTTTGAAAATACTTGATTATTAATGTAAGCCCCTTGAAATGATTCCACAAAATAATGGCAGGGGTGGGAAGTGTTAGATAATACCTGTTAAACATAACCAGTAATCAGAATATGAAATTGAATCTCTTTTAGATTATTAGCATGCCTTATCTAGATACTAAATTAATTTCACTTTCAGTATCAACCTTTTGCACATCCCCCCCTTTTTTAATAACAAGACTAATGGCCACAGTGATAATTCACATACCATACCTTTTTAAATTGACTGAAATGCTGCAAGGAAAATACTACTATCTCCCTTTTAGAGCTGAGAAAAATTGCAAAAAAGTCACAAAGCTAAAATGGAACAAGATTGAGATCACACCCCATGTTCATTTCCCTTCCACTCCTCTTTTGGAGTACGGCTCATTCTCTTTTAGAGTCCTGTCTGCTTATCTGGGTTCTGCTACAGGAACTTTTGCCATGTTGCATGCAGAATATCTAAGCCCTGCTGTAGAATGAGAATTTGGGGGGATTGGATGTATTCTGTTCCTTCTCTGCCTGTCAGTTTTTCCCCCAATAGACCCTATGTTCTGTCTGTATTGTGTTGTGGTAGTAGTGTGTACTAACCTCTTTGTGTAACAGGAATCTTTCAGTGGAAAAAATGCTTTTAAATGATATTATTATGAATAAGAGATGGCAAATATTACTAGCAAAAGCTAAGTGAAAGGACACTTTAAAAACTATCTCTTAGGTGATAGGACAAGTATAAAACATCAGTTGGGTTAAATTTTTATTTGCATGTTCCATGGTGAGCAGGTCTATGCAAATCTGTCTCCAAAGTCCAAGGAAAGTGAGCGACTGAAGAGGCTGACTTACTTAGTTTCCCAGGAAGAAACATTTAGTAGGGCCTTGTGAACAGAAGCTCTGTGCTGAGCAACTGCAAAACACCGTGGGGAACCCTACACCTTACATCCAGAACCCAGGGCTTACATGCCTTAAGGAAGGAATATGTAGGACAAGCTAATTCAGCCCCTTAGTGGTTCTCAACCTTCCTAATGCCTCCTACTACTGCGACCCTTTAATACAGTTCTTCGTGTGTGGTAACCCCCAACCATAAAATTATTTTCGTTGCTACTTACTAACTGTAATTTTGCTACCGTTATGAATCGTAATGTAAATATCTGATATGCAGAATGTATTTTCATTGTTACAAAGGGGTCGTGACCCACAGGTTGAGAACCCCTGCCTTAGGGAAAGGGAAGATGCTCTGTGAATCTGAATAAGGGCAGATATGCTGTAGTGTAGATAAAGTAGAAATCTTAGAGACATTCCCCAGACAGGGCCAGATTAGCATCCAAGATGAAGTTGCTTTAGCCTCCACAATGCATGTTGCCAAAGCTGCTTGCCTACCTCAAAATAAATGTCTCAGATGTTACTCCCCTAAATTCTGTTTCTTATCCTCGCTGTTACTTCCTTTACTTTTATCTTGAGCTAGGTAGTATAGAAGTTAGAAAATCTCTAAAGTTGGGTGGAGTGACCTGACTGACCAGGGGTTTCAGTTCCTCATAAGGAACAGTGTGAGAAGTGGGCTGGCCCGATCCCTGCTATGACCAATGCTGTCTTCACACATTAGCTCTCTGGTATTAGTTAACCTAAAATCTATACTATAGGGCTCATAGTTATTTAAAATATTGTTAAATCCTTCTCTTCTATTAACTCTGAGCTAGCTAGATTGCTTATGTGAACTCAGTCAAGTTTTCCTGTGCCTGTTTGAGGTGGTAGGACCATAAATACCTATCTATAGTAGTGAAGGCCGCATGCTAATTCCATGCCATATCTTCTTATAACCTACTGTCAGTGGTATTATTTTATGTAATATTTTATAATGATTTCATTGTAATTGTTGTTCATAAATAGTTCAGATCCTGGGAACAGGCAACTGAAAATGTATGCTTGGCTTTTTTGTCCAAGAATTTTGAATGTCATTTACATTTTAGTTTAAACCCAACTCTGCATAAACCTAAAGTTAGTAAGGAATTTTCCAGTGAAATAATTTTTCACACTTAGGAAGTGGAATCCTGCTGTCCAGGAAACAAGTCTCTGGGAATAGCCTCATCTACCAGATTGCAAACAATGATGATTTTGCCTCGTATTAATGTATATTAAAAAAAACTTTTTGAAATACATGTTTAATCTCTGTCCAAACTTAATTGGGTTTGTCTATATTCATCAGGGAGTTAAAAATTTGTGAATTGTTACTAAGCCATTTTTTAGGTGACCGTAAGACAGTGTATTACTATGTAGCATAAAAAATCAAGAGTAATATGACAGTATATGCCTTCTTTTTGTTGCATTTCTCACTGGAAGAAGTATGCTATTTTTACCTAAACCTTTTCAAGGTGTATTTTTTTTACTATTTATTTAAATTATTTGTTTTGTCTTAAAAATAAAATAAATTTTAGAACCTTTAAATTTTTTATGCTTTTACTGTTATTTTAGAATATATTGGCATTTTAATTGTAATATTAATTCTCGTTTTTAGTAATCATGACCTTTAGAATGGTGGTACCCTGATGGTGAACTGCCTTAGTGAAAACCAAGAAAAAGCTTGAAAACTATACTAAAGATCATAAAATTGGACTTAACTAACAAAAATAAAAAATTGCGGATGTAATAAAATAACCACTTTTAATGAAGTTGTTATAAATTGCTCCAGGGTCTTAGGAAAGCTATTTAGTAATTTGCATCAAGAGTTTTGATAATTAACTTTACTTTTGGCTCCAATATTCTACTTCTCACATATAAATTTTTAGAAGATCTGATGTTAGGGATTTACATATACAGATGTCTATCATGGATTGTACAATATATTAAACAAATTGGAAGCAGCCTAAATGTCCTATATGTAGAATAAGACAAGTTAAATAAATTGTGCTAGATCTGTGAAGGAGTATTTTACACCCACTAAAATTACATTAAATGAAGAATGTTATAACATGGAAAAACTTAATGTAACTTTAGTTTTATATTTAACACTACAAATAGTAGCCTTTAAGACTATAAATAGTAGCTTTAAATATAATCTCAAAGAAAAATATATTAATAGAAGACTGGGAAAAAAATCTAAACTGACATTGGCCATAGTCAACACTGTAATATATGTGTGTATTATCAGAAACATATTTTAAAATTCAGGTGTTTATTTTGAAGAGAGTTCAAAGTCAAGAAGTTTCTTTAGACATTCATAAAACATTTTCAGAAAGAAAATAAAATATGGTTGTGCTAAAAGCAGCTCTTTTACTTAAAAAGCTAAAGACTGTAGCACCTTTGGTTATTTAAATAAGTAACTTCAGGGGTGGCTCCTGTGGCTCAAAGGGGTAGGCAGGCGTCCTCAAACTTTTTAAACAGGGGCCCAATTCACTGTCCCTCAGACCGTTGGAGGGCCGGACTATAGTTAAAAAAAAAAAAAAGCAAAAAACTATGAACAAATTTCTATACACATTGCACATGTCTTATTTTGAAGTTAACCAAAACGGGAACAAATATAATCACACTGCCTCATATGGCCTGTGGGCCGCAGTTTGAGGACCCCTGGTAGGGTGCCGGCCCCATATGCCATAGGTGGTGGGTTCAAACCCAGCCCTGGCCAAAAACTACCAAAAAAAAAAACTGTAAAAAGAAAAAGAAATAAGTAACTTCAAGTTCAAATCTACTTTTTGTTTGTTTGTTTGTTTTTTCTTGAGAGAGAGCCTCAAGCTGTCACCCTGCATAGAGAGCTCTGGCTTTACAGCTCACAGCAACCTCCAATTCTCTTGCCTCCGCCTCCCAAGTAGCTAGGACTAGAGGCGCTTGCCACAACGCCTGGCTAATTTTTGGTTGTGGTTGTCATTGTTGTTTGGCAAGCCCAGGCTGGATTCGAACCTGCCAGCTCTGGTGTATGTGGCTGGCGCCTTAGCTGCTTAAGCTATAGGCGCCGAGCCAAATCTACTACTTTTTAAATGAGAAAATTCATGGTTTAATTTTACAAAAATCAACACTATGGAAACAGCGTAAGTGATTTAATACCTTTTGAAGGCAGAGTTTGCTTTTATGTTTCCCATAAGATTCCAAATGTAAACAACATCTTATTTCAAAAAGTTACTGATTGTAATTCTTTCTTTATACCTCGCAACTTAAATTATCAATAATTATTTAAAAAGTTACAATTTACATCTAATTGGCACCACCAAAATGATTTGAATTTGGCAAGGAACAAACTTGTTACAGTTGTTTTAAATTCATAGAAAAGACAATCTGGAATGAGCTAATGGATTTATAATCAAAATATGAAGACTTCAAGTATATAAAAATCACTTAAATATAAATAAAAATTTATTTTATTACTCTAAAACTGACAAAACTACTTTGTTTTAGTAATTATCAGTGCTACTTTTAAAAGAAAATATTGCTACCTTTTCAAATATTTGCATGTTAAAACAAGTGTTTCTGTTTCTTATATTTTATAGATATTTGAGATATTTGGACCTGTTGCACATCCATTTTATGTACTACGGTTTAATTCTTCAGATCATATTGAGAATAAAGGTATTAAAATAAAGGAGACTATGTATTTTGCTCCATCAATGGAAGACTTCACCCAGTATATATTCACAGAAAAACTTAAACAGTAAGCACTTTATTGATATGTTCTTCACTTATCTAACCTTTGTATTTTAGGAATAATTCTCACTGATAATGGTTTCTTAGTAGTTAAATAGTGTCGCCTTCCAAAGAGTTCATTTATATCTTCTGTATCTTTTGCCCAAAATGACATGATCGGCCACTAGGCACATATTTGAGTCATGTAAATTTTCTGAATTCTGGTTCATTCTTTTCTTATATATTTATATATATGTGTACATCCATACCCCCACACATATACATACATACATATATATATATATATACACACACACACACTACTTCAGTATTGGTATTGCCACTTAAAAAAAAAATTTTGCTTTTAAATAAAATTTTCTTTGGAATATATTCATAGTCATAACTCTTTAGTAAAACTTTATAATTTTCCAAGAGAAAAAAAAATGAGTACATCTCAGGTGCTTCTAAATTATAAATTTATAAAAGAGACAATTACCATGTGTCCCTGAGAAGTTGTGTATAAAGCC
The DNA here is from genome assembly GCA_963574355.1 of Loris lydekkerianus. Taxonomy (NCBI): domain Eukaryota; kingdom Metazoa; phylum Chordata; class Mammalia; order Primates; family Lorisidae; genus Loris; species Loris lydekkerianus. The sequence goes on from CAUYPK010010468.1 coordinate 38,785, forward strand.
ATGGTATATGCTGTTGACTCAGCCCAACAAACCAGCCTGTGGCTTGTGGCTAGGAATATTTCATCTTATATAGAATGTAAGTAGAATTTTTTTTTTTTAAATAAAAATAAGTTGATTGTTTTGGAAAGTGTGATGAATGTGCACCATTAAAAATGTTGTCAAAGTAGAAGGGGAAGAAAAGACTGCCACAGATTGGGGAAGCGGAAAGGATCTTAAATCTAAAAAGACTTAGAGCTTAGTTTGACAGTTCCTGTTAGTTCTGGCTCTCCTTTTATTGGAAACTTGGATCATAAATGATCCATTTTTATAGATGTCGTTTTGGCAGGGAATACAAAGAAACTTCATTCAGTAAGTAGCTTTGGTACTGTATCAGAAGTATTAGTTCTAATTGCATGGCATAAGAAGATCTCTATATACTACTTACATGTTAAATCAAGTCTGAATTTTATTAGTTCAGAGATGAAAATTGTTGTCCTGACAATTGATAGGTTCATGTTTAAGAATCCACATGATGGCTCGGCGCCTGTGGCTCAAAGGGCTAAGGTGCCAGCCACATACACCTGAGCTGGCGGGTTCGAATCCAGCCTAGGGGCCGCCAAACAATGACGGCTGCAACCAAAAAATAGCCCTGGAGTGTGGTGGGCTCCTGTAGTCTCAGCTACTTGGGAGGCGGAGGCAGGACAATCGCTTGAGCCTTGGAGTTGGAGGTTGCTGTGTGCTCTGATGCCACGGCACTCTACTCAGGGTGACAGCTTGAGGCTCTGCCTCAAAAAAAAAAAAAAAAATCCACATGATTAAAAAAAAATGGTACAAAGAAAAAAAACAAGAATCCACATAATTATCTGAAGAAATATTTTGCCTAAATTATTCCTCAGATTTTGTAAGGTTAATTTTCCTAGGTAACACAGACAAGAAAAATGAATTAAATAGATGTAAAGTAATAAATATTTTAATATATTTTAAAATAATGCTGTGGATATTTAGGATTTCATTCTGCTTTGAATGTTTGGATACTGCTGTGGGTATGCTGTATATTTAGCTTTTAACCAATAAAACAATTTAAAGTAGATAAACTTGAGAAGGTTGCCTGAAGATATTTATTAAACAGATTTTAAGTAATAGGTGCAGTCTTTGTTTTTGATTTGCAATTCTGCTGGAAAGAAATAAGAATAAATCAGAGAATTGGGAAATTCGGCCTCTCTTGCAGAAGCTGTACCTGGCAAAGGCTAGGTACATTCTGGTTTCTGTCCTGGGAGCTAGTAGAGCAGTTTTCCTTTCCAGCTTGCCGGTCTCTAGTAAAGCGATTTAGTGAAGCGATTTAATCTTGGCTTTTCATGTATTTGCTGTCTTGTTAAAAGTGGCTTTTCAAATGTGGTTTGATCTTTCCTTAGAAGGTTTTGATTTTCTGTGATAGATGCACTAAGTTTTTCAGATAAATGCAGAAAGCTAAGTACTAGAGCTATGTTTAATGCACAGGTGTAAAATGACAATTGAGGAAATGCACTTTTTTAAGTGATGGAAAAATCGTTGATAATTCCTTATATATAATGTCAATGTTCAGATTCAAAAATTTAGAGTAAACTTAGTGATTTCATGCTGTGCCAGCACACTGACGTCTGTATGTTGATTTTAATGGCAATAATTTCTGAGAATTTCATTTATTTTTGAGATCTATTTTAGAGCAGTGAGGACATCTAGTCCTAATACTTTGTAAAATTTTAATGTGATTGAAAAGACATTATCTGAAACTATGAAATTGATATGATTTTAAAAGATGAAATTAAAAATGAGTTTTCAAAAATTATAATCTTTTCATAATTGATATATTTACTTTTGTTGGTCATAGAATGTAGAACTTTTCTGCCCAAAGTATTTAATTTCCAAGTACAATTGCACATTACACATGTGCCTGTCTTTGCACTGTCCTTCAGAATCTTTGTAAGTTCCTCCTTTACCTCCTCAAACTAGTTAACCTTTGTTTCACCCTCCTTGATTTGGGCATCATAGATGGCCTAGGTTGCTCATGGCAAATTGTTGATATTCTTCAGGTAAATTCAGAAAAAGGGATTCATGTTGTTATCTCTATTCATGTTGTTTACAACCTTAGCGCCTTGTACAGTTTCTCATCTGTAGTTGTGTTGAATAAAATTTCATTGAACTGAGTTTTATGAAAACTTGAGATATCAAAGTAAAAATCCAAAGAACTGCTAACTCACTTTCCTCTGCACACACAGAATGAAAAGCTGTGCCTTTTCATTCTATTTCCCTAATCCCAAAATATATGTGTCCAAATTTAGTGCTTTTCTTATAAGCTTCCAACATCTTTTGAAATAAAGGACATAAACAAAGACATAAGTAGTCTTTCATGTTTTGCTATTATATTATCACTTACATCACAAAATTAAAGGTTGAGCTCATGTCTTCTACTTTATTATTTTCTGTACTGTTAAGTTACAAGCATGTAACAGAATCCTAATAAATACTCCTTTGACTTCCCCCTCTTTCCCCAACCTACTCCTAGGGATAGGGGATCCGACGCATCATGGAAGAATGATCAGGAACCTCCACCAGATGTAAGCATAAGTCTTTGTATACAATATTTTAGAAAGGGGCAGGTCTTAATCTTACAAATTCATCATTGACATTAGGAAATGACTACTGTTGCTCAGCAGTCATATTACCTTCTCCTATCCTAGCCCATGTATTCTGCCTCTCTCCTATGTTATACCTTTCAATGAAAGTTTCTGATTCATCATTTTAGGAAAAAAAATGTTTTATATTACTGTTAATTACTTTGCTTGTCATTTATCTTATAATTTACTGTTTTTATCAACTTTGTTGATGTCTGATAAAGGTAGATGTCGTATTTTAAATAATTTTCTTTAATTTAGTAAATTTATATGGTGCATGAAGACATTATGGTGAACTTAATAAAAAGTTGCCTTTCTTTTGGAGGTACATCATCATTAGAAGCTACCTACTTTTACATTTTATAATATATTTACCATCCTAAAAGAGACTTCTTGATTTTCTATGTACATACCACCAAGACACAAGGTGACCCAAAAGTTGACTCTAAACTCAACATACATGGGGAAAATGGACAATTATAGCTGAATGTACCTTCATTTACAAAAAATTAATTGTGCTAAAGTTAGAGCAATGAGTTTATTCATTTCTTGAAAATGATGTAAATTTATAAAGTATAAAAGAAAAACATAAGTTTTTAAAATATGCTTAGCTATTCTGATAAAGTTTTTCAGTATTATGGATTTTTCATATTTGCAGATTTAACTTTGGTTGTTTTAAATATTTCGAGCAATATTGAAGATTATAGTCTGCATTAGTTTCTCATTTTTTTGCTGAGGCATGAATCATGTTTATGCCCACTTTGAGAGTTTTATACAGGTCTGAGTCACTTAACCAGTGAATGGACCCTAACTTAGTATCCACATTGAAGTGGGATTATGCTTTCTAATTAATGTCATATATCTATGTGATTCGCGTTAAGGGTGTAAGTATTCACTTAACATTCTTAGTTATGTTTGAAGCATCTAACTAAAGTGTTTGGAGAGTCATACAAATTTTATAATGTATCTGTTGTAAAAAAAAAATCCAAATATTCTAATATATCATTTTTATTTTATGATAGACCCTAAGTTTGTTTATAAAGTTGGTTTAGTTAGGTTAATTACAAAGCTAAGTTTTGCATGCTTTATCATGTTTGTTTTTCCAGGTAGCTGACTGGATCATTGACATATGTTGAGATTTAATTTTGTAGTGCTTTTAGATGAATTTTTGCAACCTAGAATTATTACCTAGTTTGATCCATCCTAGATTAGAATTTAGAATTTGAAGTTTAAATTAATTTAAAAAACCACGTCTATGAAAATAAAGCACTTTTGTAGAGAAAATAGGAGAAATTATGTGCTGTGAAAACATTGGGCTTGTATGTAAGAACTAAAAATTTCTTAGGAATGCATCTTATTCATCTTTATATCCATTTTTAACATAACAGGTAGTTTATATTTGAATAAATGTGTTTTATGAGTACAAATCTGAATAAATTTTTATATGAAAAATAGCAATTTTTCTCTGATTTTAGAAAGTGATAGCAGAATACTATCAGAGTAATTTCTCTAAACTATACCAATCAAAAACCTTATTTAAATTAATTAATTAATTAATTTGAGACAGAGTCTCACTCTGTTGCCCAGGCTAGAGTGCTGTGGCATCATCATAGCTCACAGTAACCTCAAATTCTTGGGTTCGTGCAATTCTCTCGCCTCAGTCTCTGGAGTAGCTAGGACTATAGGTGTCTGCCACAGCACCCAACTAGTTTTGTTGTTTTTGGTAGAGATGGGGTCTTACTCTTATGGGGCTGGTCTCCAACTTCCAAACTCAAATAATCCTCCTGCTTCAGACTCCCACAGTGCTGGGATTATAGGCATGATCCACCATGCCCATCAGATATCCAGTTACTCAAAATGGAGATTTTTTTTTTTTTTTAATTGAGATAGAATGTCACTTTATTACCCTTGGTGGAATGCCATGGCATCATAGCTCACAGCTCACAGCAACTCTCTTGTCTCAGCCTCCCAAGCAGCTGGGACTACAGGTGCCCACCACAATGCCCGAAGGCTGGGGCTAGGTTCGAACCCACCAGTCCTGGTGCTTGTGGCCAGCATCCTACCCACTGAGTGACAGGCGCTGTCGAGAATGAGTTTATTAACTTTTCCTTCATGCCTCTTCATGTACCATTCCCACTACCTAAAAATTTTCTTTCACTTATTTTCATGATGCACTCCCCATTACGTATTTATCTTAAGTTTTTTTTACCCAAAAGTCTACCTTTACCTTCTTTCTTTTTATCCTTTTTAATCTAGCACCATGTTTCCATAGCACTCAGTCATAGCGCTTCTTCACTATATTGTTGGTTTATCCATTCTTCTCACTCATAGAAAGGAATGTCTTGGTTTGATCCCAGTACTTTCTAGTGTCTGGCAGATAGTAGTTTAACTTTAGTTTTTAAATCTTAGCATGTTAAGATCAATAATCAAAAATAGATTTGAAGTTACTAAAATGGGTTTATGTTTTTGAATTTGATTATAGATTCTGAGGTATATGAATTGTAGAGGATTTGATAGAATGTATTTCAGCAAGGTCGTACTGAAAATTCCCTACGAAACTTTCATATTCAGTTTATGCCTTCTTTCTGAATGTGTACCCATGAATACACGTTTATATATATTTTATGTGAAACATAGCATCTGTTTTCTAGTGTTAATAGAATAATGTCTGAATTGTAAAGAAATCTTGGCAGTCATAATGGATAGAGCTCAGAACTTATGGGTTTTTTGTGGATTATAACAGTGAATCCTAAATCTTAATTATTTGTGAATTTTACCTCTTGTTATTATATTTATTTATTTATTTTACTTTCTTTTTTTTTTTTTTTTTTTGAGACAGAATCTCACTTTGTTGCACTTGATAGAGTGCTGTGGCATCACAGCTCACAGCAACTTCAAACTCTTGGGCTTAAGTGATTCTCTGCCTCTGCCTCTGGAGTAGCTGGGACTACAGGCACCCTCCACAATGCCCAGCTATTTTTAGAAATGAAGTCTCACTCTGGCTCAGGCTGGTCTCGAATCTGTGAGCTCAGGAAGTTCACCTGCCTCAGCCTCTCAGAATGCTAGGATTACAGGCACGAGCCACTGCACCCAGCCCCCTTAATAATTTTAAATAATTTCCTGTTAAAAGTTGGGTTGTGTATGTATCTGCTTATAAAAGCCTTTCCCTATAGTCTATCTAAATAGCTTCCTTGTGACTTTATACACCTTTACTTTGCTTATTTATTTTTAGCCCTTAATGGTATTTACCTAAAATTATATTAAAAGAATTAATATTTAAACCTATAAAAAATGGAATCTGTGAAGTGTTTAGAACAGTGCCTGGCATATAATCAGTATGTGTACATTTTGAATGAATGAATTGTAGAACATTCCATTTTTATATGATCTGATAATGTATATAATTTGCTCAGTTCTTACCGTTCCTTCCTTTGGCAGCTGATGCTATGAAGAATCTTTAAGTTTAAGCTGAAAGTCAGACTTCTACTCAGGGAGTACCCATATCTGAAAGTTGTTAAAGACTGGCATTTTAATGTTAACTTCTGTGAGACTTTTTAGGAGTTAAGATAACAAAAGCCAAAAACCTTGACTTTCTTACCTGATTATGGATGTGTGTTAATTAAGAGTCTTTAGGCATTTGTCAAAAATGCTTTGATTTTTCTACCATGTCCAATTAATTTAGATACAGAAAATATCAAGTATGCAAACAGGCAACTTTTATTCAGGGACAGTGGTTAATAACAGGCTTATTCTCCTCACCTGAAAGTATGTACTACAATGAAATTGGCAAATTTATATAATGTAATCGTATATGCTTTTCTCTTCAAGGCCTTAGATTTTAGTGATGATGAAAAGGAAAAAGAAGCCAAACAGAAGAAAAAGTCTCACACTCAAGGCCGAAAAAAACTCAAATCTGAATTGAATGAGTCAAGTAAGTAAATGCAATATATAAAGTTCTTCTTTATCTTCACTTACATCTATATACATTTATCAGTAATAAAATTGAAGGAAATATGGGTTCTCTGTGTTCACCTCCTGACATCACAGGCGTTACACAGCATGGGATGTGGTGAGAGAGAGAGACAAGGAATATTCAGTGGTAGTTTTATGAGCTTAAGGGTGTAAAAGTGGCTTCCTCGGTAACAGCCATACTAAGCCTTGTTAGAGTCACTAAAAGCTTCTCAGCACATTTTCCTTAAGAAACCTATTTGCTACCATTTTTAGAATTTTGTGATTATAATTAACATCTAAACCACAGTATTTTTTAAAATATGGATTCTTTTTTTTTAATTTCAGATAATTGTAGATTCTTACACAGTTGTAAGAAATAATATGAGAGATACTATATGCCCTTTACCCAGTTTCCCCCACTTGCAACATCTTAAACCACTTTTTAGTACAGTGTCTCACTTGGGGTATTAACTTCCTAAAAACAAGATACCCAACACTTCTGTCACCAGAGACCACCTTCATGTTGCCTTTTATAGTTATAACACCTCCCCACTTCTTCGCCCTCTTATGTCATGGCAACCATTCCTCTGTTCCTCATTTCTTTAACATATTTTGTCATTTTAATAAGTTATATAAATGAAGTTATATAATGGGTTACCATTGGGGATTAGTTCTTGCCACTGAGCATAATTTTCTAGAGATCCATTCAGAATGTTGTATGTTATCAGTAGTTTCCTTTTATTACAGAGCAGTATTTTTATGGCATGAATTTACCACAGGTTACTCATCCATTCATTCATTGAAGGACATCTGGTTGTTTCCATTCGGGGGTTATTAGGAATAAAGCTGCTGTGAATACTTGTGTACTTTTTTTTTTTTTTTTTTTTTTGAGACAGAGTTACACTTTGTTGCCCTGCTGGCATCATAGCTCCCAGCTACCTCATAAACTCTCAAGCGATTCTCTTGCCTCAGCCTCCCAAGTAGCTAGGACTATAGGTGCCCACCACAACGCCAAACTATTCTTATAGATGGGGTGTTGCTCTAGCTTAGGCTGGTCTTGAACTTGTGAGCTCAGGTAATCCACCCACCTCGGCCTCCCAAAGTGGTGGGATTACAGGCGCGAGCCACCATGCCTGGTCTTTGTGTATGAGTTTTCATGTGAAAACAAATTTTCTCTTTTATAAATACCTAAGAGAGCAATGGCTTGGCTCAGGCTGGTCGTGAACTCCTGAGCTCGAAACCCACTCACCTTGGTCTTGCAATATGTCTGTTTACGAAATTGCCAGCCAGGTGCGGTGGCTCATGCCTATAATCCCAGCACTCTGGAAGGCCAAGGTGGATGGATCCTCTGAGCTCAGGAGTTGGAGACCAGCCTGAGCAAAAGCCAAGACCCTGTCTCTACTAAAAATAGAAAAACTAGCTGGGCATTGTGGCAGATACCTGTAGTTCCAGCTACTTGGGAGGCTGAGGCAAGAGGATCACCTAGGGCCAAGAGATGAGGTTACTGTGAGCTTTTGTGATGCCACAGCACTCTACCCAGGGCAACAGATTGAGACTCTTTAAAAAAAAAAAAAAAAAAGAATTGCCATACTGTTTTTCAGTGTGGCTATACTATTTTAATTTGCATTTTTCTAATGGCTACTTTACTCTTGCTATCCATCCTCTTCAGCCATGTATCTCTTCATTATTATTTCTCTCTTTTTTACTGTTGAGTTAGAAGAATTTTTTAAAATATATTTTAGATACTAGTTTTCTGTCAAATATGTGGTTAATACGTAAGTCTGTATCTTGTCTTGAGGAAGTTCAGTTTATCAGTTTTTTTTAATGGAGTCTGAGAATTTCTTGCTTAGCCCTAGAAAGATTTTCCCCTATTTTTTCCCTAAAAATTTCATTGTCTTCTATTGTACATTTTACATCCATAATTTATTTTGAGTTAAATTTTGTATGCTTATAGGGGGTGAGGTTCAGGTTAGTGTTTGTTCTTTGGCTTATGAATGTCTTCTTGTTTCTATCCGTTTGTTGAGAAACTGTATGTAGTTCTTACAGTGAATCTTTTTAACCTTTAAGGAAAATTGGTGGCTCTATTTTTGTTATTTCTGTGTTCTATATTCTGTTTCATTGATCTATGTATTTGTACCAAAAGTCTTGATTATTATAGCTGTATATTAAGCATTGAAATTGGGTAGAGTGATACCTCCTACTTTATTCTGTTTTTCAAAATAATCCATTGCCTTTTGATACAAGTTTTAGAATCTTCTTTACATTGACAAAAATTCTTGCTGGGTTTTTTTTTTCTTTTTCTTTCTTTCTTTTTTTTTGAGGCAGAATCTCACTATGTCACCCTCAGTAGAGTGCTGTGGCATGGTGTCACAGCTCACAGCAACCACAAACTCTTGAGCTTAAGCTATTTCTTGCCTCAGCCTCCCAAGTAGCTGGGACAACTGGTGCCCAGCATAAGGCCAGGCTATTTTTTGTTGCAGTTGTCATTGTTGTTTGGCTTGCCCTGGCCAGCTTCAAACCTGCCAGCCTCCGTGTAACCACTGGGCTATGGGTGCCGAGCCATCTTGCTGGGATTTGTTGTTGTTGCAGTTTGGCCCAGGGGGATGGAGGAGGAGGCTGGGTTTGAACCTGCCACCTTCCGTGTATGGGGCTGGAGTCCTACTCACTGACTCACTGACATCTTGCTGGGATTTTGATAGAAATTATGATAACCTTTATATTAATTTGGAGAGAATTGACAAATGTGTTCAGTCATACATTCCATGAACATCACATACATCTTTATTTATTTAGATCTTTAATTTCTTTTAGCAGTATTTTGTAGTTGTTAGGATGGAAGTCCTGTACATTTTTTTCCAGTTTATTTTCTCCGGTTATTTTCTGATGTTCGATCTTCTGGTTTCCTGGTTTTTCTCCTCTGTTCTCCTCATTCTCTTGAGCCCTTCTCGTTGAGGGTTGTTTTTTTTTTTTTTTTTTAAGACTTTTCTTTAAAGCATGTTTAGACAACAAAATTTAGAGGACGGTAGATAAACCTTATACCCTTTTCCCCATAAATACATAGCCTCCCATTTTCAGCATCCCTTATTAGAGTGATATATTTGTTAGAATTAATAAACTTACATTGACATGTCATAATCACCCCAAACCCATCATTCGCTTTAGTGTTCACTCCTTGTTTTGTACATGTTATGAGTCTGGACAAATGTGTATGGCATGTGTCTACCATTATAATGTTATACAGAGTGGTTTCACTGCCCTAAAAATGAGCTCTCTGTTTTTCCCACTGATCTCCCATCCGTATTACCATTAGTAGTACGCATTTCCCACTGATCTCCCATCCGTGTTTTAAAGTTTCTTCATGTCTCTTCCTGACTGGAGGGCTCATTTCTTTTTAGCACTTGATGTTATTCCATTGTCTGGTTGTACCACAGTTTATCCATTCCCCTACTGCAGGGCATCTTGACTGCTTCCGGGTTTTAGCAGTTACGAATAAATTTGATAAAAACATCCATGTGCAGGTTTTGGTGTGAACATGTTTTCAACTCATTTTGGTAAATACCAAGGAGCGAGACTGCTATATGTTGCGGTAAGATTAAGATTAGTTTTGAGAGACTACCAAACTCTTCCAAAGTGGCTGTACCCTTTTGCATTCCTGCCACCAACAGATTGAGAGTCCTTTTGCTCCTCAGCAGTATATGGTGTTGTGTTTGGGATATTGGCAATTCTAATAGGTATGTGGTGATAACTCATTGTTTTAATTTGCAGTACTCTGATGACTATGAGGTAAAATATCTTGTCACATGTATTTACCATCCTTGTATCTCCTGTGGTGTTTATCAGTTCTTCCAGGCATATGTCATACCTTGGGAAGAAGTACTGTCTAAAAAGTCTCATCAACTCATGGTCATCTAAATTTTTTTCCTGTGTCATCTTCTAGGAGTTTTATCATTCTGCATTTTCCATTGAGTTTTTAATTTTGATTACTATAATATTTAGTCCTAAAATTCTTATTTTTTATTTCTTTTATGTCTTGTTAAGACTTGTCTATTTTTAATATTTTTAGCATGTTCATAATTTCTTATCAAATCATTTTTATGAGTGCTTTAATTTTTTTTCCTATTTCTAACATCTTTGTGCTAACCTCTGTTGATTTTCCTTTTTCACTGAGTGAAATCTTCCTGGTCCTCTTTACGATTTTTTTGATTGGTACCTAGATATATTGGGGGATTATATTACAAGACCGTGGATCTTAATGTAACTTCTTCTGTTGCAGCTTTTTCATTTTTGTTTTTGTTTTTTTGGTAGAGACAGAGTCTCATTTTATCGCCCTCAGTAGAGTGCTGTGGTGTCAGAGCTCACAGCAACCTTCAACTCCTGGGCTTAGGCAATTTTCTTGCCTCAGCCTCCTCAGTAGCTGGGACCACAGACGCCTGCCACAACGCCCGGCTATTGTCTGTTGCAGTTTGGCTGGGGCCAGGTTTGAATCCACCACCCTCTCCAGCACCCTACCCACGGAGCCACAGGCACTGCCCAAGCTTTTTGGGGCTTTGTTTGTTTGATTTTTTTTTTTAGCAGTTACTAAATTTTGGATCCATGCCTTCTCCCATTTTTTTTTTTTTAAATACCACTGTGGCTGGGAAAGGAAGGGGAGCAGATTAAAGTCTGAGTTTTCCTCTTAGCCTCTGTTAACACCCAAGGCTAAGGGTTGCCTTATTTCTACTGGCTGAAGGTAGAAGTTTTCTGTCTTCCCACGAGGTCATTTCTGGTGCCTGGTAGAAATACCAGTATCTTGTCGCTGCTGTCCACATGGTGTCCGCTAACACTAAGGGAGGGTGATGGCCTTTTCACCACTGGGCAGTAATGAAAATCCTGATTCCATTCAGTCTTCTCCGACACCACCCCAGTGCTCAAGGGGGAAAGTACAATGGTACTGCTGCCAGGGTAGGTGAGAGTCTAGGTTCCCATGTGATCTCCACTGTTGCTGAGGGGAGCCTTGTTGTGGTGCCCTGCTCAACCTGCTCTTGACGCTGCTATCCTGGGTTTTGGTATTTCATTACTCCCTCTTTAGGGTAGACATCTAGGCTCCCTACCCAGCCTTCGAGAGTGGGTCAACGATGGTACCACGATATCTTTGTGGTATTTAGCTGGGGTAGAGTGGTTGTTGTCTAAATGTTTTCTCTCTTGCTGGGCCTTCTGTTTTCTGATCCTTTGGCTTTACATTTTACCTTTTCAGTGCATTTAAAATTGTCATATAACTATCATAAGATAACACTGGACCTTAAAGAAGAGGCATTATTGGAATTCCAAATAACGCTTTTTGATATATTGATCTTATTTTTGTTTAATGTTTTTTCCCCCCACTCACAGGTGAAGATTTTGCTGAAGTACATCAGAATTGGAATGCTCATGGCTCTGCTTCAGAGCATTACAAAGGATATCACAACAGAGAATTCACACGAGGATTTTCCAGGGGGAGATACCCTCGCCATGGCAGGTCTCCATCTCAGCAATTTTATAATTTAGAACATACCGTATCTCAATTTTACAATTCAGAACATATGGTGTCTCAGGAGAATTCAGGATTTAAGCCTCAGAGACAAGATAATCCTATTATGCCACAGTACCCCTTTCCTCCTCCAATGTTTGACATGCATAATTTTTCACTACATCACCCACCCCCACCCCCATCTGTAAACATGAGTTGGGCTGCAGCAGCTATGGCACCTCATCCATTACTCAACTTACAATACTCTCTGCCTCCACCGCCACCCCCTCCCCCGCTGCCACCTCCACCCTCTTCTGGAGACAGTAATTCTTCTCATTTTGGACCTTACTATTAGTTGTATGTATGCATTTCCAGAAAAAATGCAGACTTTTCGTATTATATGCTAAAGATTTTATTTTAAAGAAAATAAAGTGATTGTGGAACTAGATTTTTAAAAACTCTATAAAGTACTAAATGATTTCTTCAGTTGTAGGTTGTATTCATAAGAAAATTTCAGCTCAGATTCTTGGAAGAAAATTCAATTATGTAATATTTAATTAAAATTTTGGATCCATGCCTTCTCCCACCCCTACCCAGTTAAATAATGTGTATATTAATGTGCATGGAACCGGTTTCATCATGGATTAAAATATATTGGTTTTCTTGGTATTGTCTGGAAATAAGTGTTGAAGTCCTATAGAGAGTCTTTAAAATAAAGTATTTTTATAAAATCATACTTTGGAAATTGATTTTGATTATATATGCAATTACCAGTAAAACTTTAATAACCCTGATTTTTTTAAACAGATTGAAGAGTATAGAGGAAGAAGTCTTATATACCATAGAACCCCCTGTAAGTTGACCACGCAAGAGACTGTAACAAAGTGGTCAACATACAGAGGTGGTCACCATAAGGAACTAGGCCTCCTGCACTGATAACATACATTCGTTTCATGTACAGTCAAAAAAATTGGGTCAACTTGAGGTGGTTGATATAGGGAGGTGGTCAACTACCAAAGTTCTACTGAATATTGGTAGAAACTCTGACTATAAAGCAAATGCTTATTATTATGCACGAGCAAATCTCTATTATCTATGCAGATTTTCATTGTTTGGGCACTATTCAGAAGACTTTACTATTTCACCCGAGCTGTGCAATCTTTTGGATTCTCTGGTCTACATTGCAAGAGTTGTCTAGGGCCGCACATTAAATACAGAAACACTAACGAAAGCTGATGAGCAAAAGAAAGTCTGCCTAATTTTTGTGATACCTGACACCAAAGATAAGCAGAAGAGTCTGCATTCAATAATCCTAATTACGCAGCAGCCTGTTGAGACAGTTTTTAAAATCATCAAGCAGATCAGGTCCCAAGTTTACTGATACAGAAGTGTACATGTCTTAGTAATAAAATGTCTTTTTGATATTTTTTATTGTGAAAGTCTAAAGAAAAGTGGGCAACATGAAGCTAGTGAGATATTTGACATGGTATTTGAGGAACTAATATATCAATATCTGGTTGGATGGAAGTAGTTGCAGTTCTCAGTTCTCAAGGTGCTCATCAGATATTTTGGTTCTGATTTTACTCTTATGAATAATTGATGTACTCCGCAGTGATACTTCATTCTTGAAAATAGTTGCTTGCAGATGTACGTGCTGCCAGCAAGTGATGACATGAATAAGGTGTGATTGTGAAACCAGAGACGTTTGTCTCTGGGAAGGTAAAACCAATAAAAGTCTGGTAAAGAGACATGATCAAGTTTTCTTTAAGTTGAATGCAAATTGTAGCTGTATACATTCACTTTCAAAATGGGCAAGTAACATATTTGTTAATTGAAAATGGATTTGGAAGTGCACCAAAATATTATTTTCCCAGAAATCTTGAAATCTGTTTTCAAATTCTTGTATCAAATTGAAAAGTAAGGCTGCGTACTTTTAACTGTTCCCAGGACTGTGTTTAACATGTTGAAATACATAAAATTGTTCGTGTTGATTTGAGTTTGCTGTAATTTCAGTTTCATTTGGAACACGGGTTAAAGTTTGAAGTGTATTGATAAGTGGGATTTTCACCTAAAAGACTCATCTTTAACTCTTTTCAATGAGTGGTTAAATCCATTAAAAATGTTAAATCTGTAAGCCAGTTTTCATCATCAAATGCTGGCACAAATTTTGTTTTGTTTGAATTCAAATTCAAGTACAACTCAATGACATGTTGCAACTCATAAAATCTTTTCAACATTTGGCCTCTGTTTAGCCATTTTACCTCCTATGATGTGGCTATGGTCAGCATCAGACTTAAGAATTCCTGGAATTGAGGATGATTCAATCTCTTGGCCCTTACGAAATTAACAGTCTTGAAGACTTGCATGAAGTTACCCATTTCTAAAGGGAAGGGTTTTTTTGGTTTTTTTTTTTTTTTTGAGACAGCCTCAAGCTGTCGTCCCTGGGTAGAGTACTGTGGCATCATAGCTCACAGCAACCTCCAACTCCTGGGTGTAAGCAATTCTCTTCCCTCAGCCTCCCAAGTAGCTGGGAGTACAGGCGCCCACCACGACGCCCAGCTATTTTTTTTTGTTGTAGTTGTCGTTTTAGCAGGCCTGGGCTGGATTCAAACCCTGTCAGCTCTAGTGTATGTGGCTGGCACCTTAGCTGCTTGAGATATAGGCGCTGAGCCAATTTTTTAAGGATTTATACATAAATTTTTTTGATGTCCTGTGAAATGACACTTCCATCAAATGTGAGTTTGAGGCAGCAGTTGCATTGTCTTACATTAATTTTACATGTCCCTCTCTTTTACTTACCTTGCTGGTGTACTGTCAGTAATAAACCAGATATGTTGACAGTAGATAAAGAAAATTGCTTTGACATACTTTGTACTGCTTGGTATAAATCTCTTGATTTAGTTGTCTTTTAGTGGCCGTAGAGAAGCCATTTCTTCTGTAACATTGTAATTGTCATAAATACCTCTAATAAAAACGTCAAGTTGACCATATTTGTAGCATCAGTACTGTCGTCTACTGTCAAAGCATAAAATTTAAGATTAGCAGCTTTACTTTCCAAACTTTTTTTTTTTTTTTTAAGAGACAGAGCCTCACTTTGTTGCCTTCGGTAGAGTGCCGTAGCGTCGCAGCTCACAGCTCACAGCTCTTGGGCTTAGGTGATTCTCTTGCCTCAGCCTCCCGAGTAGCTGTGACTACAAGCGCTCGCCACAACTCCTGGCTATTTTTTGTTGCAGTTTGGCCGGGGCTGGTTTGAACCCGCCACCCTCCATATATCAGGCCAGCGCCCTACTCACTTAGCCACAGGCGCCGCCCTCCAAACTTACTTTGTTAGGTTTTTCAGTTTCTTCAATTGGCTGGTGTAGTAGTCTGGTGAGACAAACTGATTTTAGAAATATCCCCTCCTGTTAAAATTTACTTATTTTTTTGAGATCGAGTTTTACTATGTCACCCTCGGGAGATTGCTGTGGCATCACAGCTCATAGCAATCTTAAACTCTTGGGCTTAAGTGATTCTCTTGCCTGAGCCTTCCAAACCTCCCGAGTAGCTGGGACTACAGGCACCTGCCACAACGCCCAGCTCTTTTTTGTTGTCATTGCTTAGCAGGCCTGGGCCAGGTTTGAACCTGCCAACCCTAGTGCATGTGGATGGCGCCCTAACTAGTGAGCTACAAGCGCTGGGCCTTTTTTTTTTTTTTAGAATTACTCTGTTGCCCTGGGTAGAGTGCTGTACAATTGTAACTCACAGCAACTTCAAACTCTGGGCCTTACATGATTCTCTTGCCTCAGCCTCCCAAATAGCTGGGAGTACAGGTGTGGCTATCACGCCTGGCTAATTTTTCTTTTTTTTTTCGATAGAGTCTCTGTTGCCCTGGATAGAGTGCCATGGTGTCATCATAGCTCACAGCAACCTCAAATTCTTAGGCTCAAGCTATCCTCCTGCCTCAGTCTCTCCAGTAGCTGGGACTACAGGTTCCTGTACAACATGCAGCTAATTCTTTTTTTATTAGAGATGGGGTATTGCTTAGGTTGGTCTTGAACTCTTGAGCTTAAACAGTGCTCCCACCTCAAGTGTCCAGAGTCTACAAGTGTGAGCCACTGTTCCAGCAATTCCCCTTTTTCTCAGGGCAAACTATATCTGCTATGTTTTCTATACATTGCTTAATAAACTCACCATCAGTAAATGGCTTTTATTTATGGTTTTTGCTGTTAAATATGCTACTACATAACTGACTTTTACAATGGAATGTGTCTTAAGTTGTAAGTTTATGTATTTATTTATTTATTTTGAGGAGTCTCATTTTGTCACCCTGGGTAGAATACCTTGGCGTCACAGCTCACAGCAACCTTAGACTCTTGGGCTTAAGCGATTCTCTTGCCTCAGCTTCTCAAGTAGCTGAGACTATAGGTGCCCGCCACAATGTCCACCTATTTTTTTTAGAGACAAGGTCTCGCTCTTGCTCAGGCTGGTCTCGAACCTGTGAGTTCAGGCATTCCACCTGCCTCGACCTCCCAGAGTGCTAAGATTACGGGCGTGAGCCACCACGCCCGGCCTTCAGTTGTCAGTTTAAACAATTTTTTTTGAGAGGACACATTTTTCCATTCTGGTCTTTTGTCCTTACCACACAATCCATAGAATTTGGCAGCATGTTTTTGCATATAATGCCTTTTCAAATTATAGTCTTTGAAAACTTGCACAAATTTCCTACAAATTAAGCAGAGTGCCTTAATTACTTACTTGAACGAAAAGTAAGTCATCTGTCCACTTTTCACTGAACCATCTTCCTTCATCTGTCATTTTTCTTTTTCAGGATTCTGTTACCTTCTGAGACATTGTAGAAGCCATGCTGGGATTAGAAAAATATTAATAGATAAGGGACTATATTTACTTTTATTATAAAAATTGACAGGAAAATGGAAAGCAAGGTTTAGGCCCTTCCACATCTCTGCTGCTGATGTAGAGTGAGACAGGCCAGTTGTAAAGCATGGGAGGCGTCGTGCCAAGCACCACGCAGGTATGGAAGTACTCATAATATTCCAATAAGAATGCTTGCTGGCTTCTAAGTAACATTAAATGGCTAAAGTCGCAATGGTAGGTTGAAATACTGATAATCGCTGCCTTGCCAAGTCACCGTGAGCACATATGATGTTTGATAGTGTCACTTTCGACTGCACTTGAAATATGACATACTGGAAGCCACACCACCCTCAAACTAAAGCCATGTGTGCATATCAAAAACAAGAGCATATGTATGTCTGCTTTACAAGACGTGACACGACATCATCTACAAAGTGTGTGCTCGAGAACCACACAAGTTCCATCTGAAAATCCCCTAAACTCAGTGTTTACTAATTTGTGTTGGACCACAGTCATAGCTGTCCTGGGCCACATGTAGTCTGTCTGCCTTGGGTTGGACACCCCTAGCTTAACCCCGTAAAAGGGATGTAAGAATTTATTTATAATAAAATGTGTGCAGTGATTATGTCTTCCATATTTGTTTCCCAGATTCTCATGTGCCTGGTACAGACTAGGTGCTTACTAAATATATTGAATGAATGAATTTAGAGTTTTTAATTAAATGAATGGTGACTGTTAATTTTATGTCGTGAAGTTTTGCTGTAAGGGAAGTTTAGTAAGAATTTCAGAACTAAAAGAGGGTCTCATTGAATAAAGGAGGAGCTTCCCTAAGTGGGTAACAAAGAGGTTAAGAAAATTTAGCTAAGATCATTCAGCTAGTGAGATGACAAGGAGTTGAACCTGTTTCTTAATTCTCTCTTTTTTAGAGATAGTCTCACTTTGTTGCCCTCGGTACAGTGCTATGGCGTCACAGCTCACAGCAACCTCCAGCTCTTGGACTTAAGCTATTCTCTTGCCTCAGCCTCCCGAGTAGCTGGGACTACAGGCTCACGCCACAATGCCCAGCTATTTTTTGTTGCAGTTTAGCTGGGAATGAGTTCAGGGTTTGAACCTGCCACCCTAGGTACATGGGGCTGGTGCCCTACTCACTGAGCCACAGGTGCTGCCCAATAATTAACATCAGTACTTTTCAAGGTGCTTCCCAGCCTTTCATTCCCTGACACTTAGAAAATAATGTGTGGCAGCACATGGGATAAGCTGGAGACCACTTGGCATGAGCCCATGGACTCTAGTTGCACTGAGACCGCACTACCTCCCCTTGAGCTGAGACGACTTGTCAGAATTCTTAGTACAAAATCTGACAAGCTCTGCCTTCATCTTCCTTGAATTTATCATGTGAGTATTTGGTTCATTATTCATTTTTGGAATGTTTTTGCAACTTCTATTCAGGATTACACTGATTACTCACACCTGTAATCCCAGTAATCTGGGAGTCGTAAGGAGATGGATATCTTGAAGTCAGGAGTTTAAGACCAGCCAGAGTAAAAGTGAGAACCCCTCTCTACTAACAATAGAAAAACTAGCCAGGTGTTGTGGCGGGTGCCTGCAGCCCCAGCTACTCGGGAGGTGGAGGCAAGAGGATGTCTCAAGCCCTAGGAGTTTGAGGTTGCTGTGAGCTTTGACACCATGACACTGTACCCAGGGTGACAGAGTGAGACTCTGTCTCAAAAGGAAAAAAAAAGAATTGCTTTCTTTTTTCTAAGGTAAGAGTTAGATGAGATTATATCTAAAAGCCTTAGAAATGCTAAAGCTTTTCCTATAAGCGTGGGAAGAATAAGATGCTTAGTCATCAAACTGTTATATAAGTCACCATAGCACTTCTAAAAAACCTTTTCATTTCTGTACCTTAGATACAGGAACCATGGCGATAATAGCAGGTTTGGTTCTAGACCACCACAGTAAAACAAATATCACAATCAAGTGAGTCACATGAATTTTGTGGTTTCCCAGCATGTAAAAGCTATGTTTCTACCATAGTCTACTAAGTGTACAATATATATAAAGTGTGTCTAGAAAAATGTACAAACCTTAATTTAAAAAAATTTTTATGGGTAAAAAGTGCTGATGATCATCTGAGCATTCATTGAAGTATAAGCTTTTTGCTGGTGGAGGGTTTTGCTCAGTGTTGATGGTGCTGACTGATCAAAATAGTGGCTGCCGAAGGCTGGGGTGGCTGTGGCAATTCCTCAAAATATGACAACGAAGGCTCGGCGCATGTAGCCAGCCACATACACCGGAGCTGGTGGGTTCAAACCCAGCCTGGGTTTGAACATTGACAACTACAACCAAAAATAAATAAATAACTGGGTGTTGTGGTGGGTTCCTGTAGTCCCAGCTACTTGGGAGGCTGAGGCAAGAGAATTGCTTAAGCCCAAGAGTTGGAGGTAATATTCTAAATTATTTTTGTTATTTCAGCAATGTTCACAGCATCTTCAGGAGATTTCTTGAGAAACCCCCCTTTTATTCCTCCATCTGTTCAAGTTTTGTCATGAGATCCTAGCAATTAAGTCACATCTTTAGGCTCCACTTCTAATTACAGTTCTTTTGTTTCTCTTCCACATCTGTCGTTAACTTCCTCTACTGAAGTCTTGAACCCCTCAAACATCATTCATAAAGTTGGAGTCATCTTTTTCCAAATTCCTGTTAATGTCAATATTTTGATCTTCTCCCATGAATGATGAATGTTCTTAATGGGATTTAGTATGACAGATTTTTTGCCCAGGTCTATTAGAGGAATTTCTATCTATGGCAGCTATATCCTTATGAAGTGTATTTCTTAAATAATAAAAGTTGGAAGTCATAATAACTCTTGATCCATGAGCTGCAGACTGGATCTTGTGTTTGCAGGCATGAAAATACATTAATCTTGTATATAATGTATTTTGTACAAAATACAAAACACAATTTTGGCACAGCTCTCAAGTGAGCAGTGACATTATCAATGATCAGTAATATTTTGAAGGAAATTTTTCTTTTTTTCCCTTAACGGTGGGCTTAAAATACTCACTGAACCACGCTGTAAACATGTGCTGTCATTCAGGCTTCTCCATTTTTAGAGCATAGGCAAAGTTGATTTAGCATAATTTTAAAGGCCCTAGAAGTTTTGGAATGGTAAAAGAGTATCAGCTTCAGCGTAAAGTCACCAGTTACACTATCCCTAATAAAAGAATCGGCCTGTCTTTTGAAACTTTCATGCCAGGATTGATTTCTCTCTAGCTGTGAAAGTCTCAGATGACATTTCAGGGGAAGGCTGTTTTATCTACCTGAAAATGTGTGTGTGTGTCCACCTTCATCAATGATATTAGCAGCTTCTATATCAGCACTTGCACTATTACGTTATGGAGACAGCTTCTTTGCTTAAACTTTACAAACCAACCTCTGCTAGCTTCTAACTTTTCTTCTGCAACACCCTCACTTCACTCTGCCTTCATGGAATTAAATAGAGATAGGGTCTTGCTTTGCACTAATCCAGTTGGCTTAAGGGAATGTTTTGTTTTTTTTTTAAGACAGTCTCACTATGTCACTCTCAGTAGAGTGTTATGGTGTCAGAGCTCATAGCAACCTCAAACTTTTGGGCTTAAGTGATTCTCTTGCCTCAGCCTCCCAAATAGCCGGGACTACAGGTGCCTGGCTAATTTTTTGTCATGGTTGTCATTGTTGTTTAGCTGGCCCAGGTTGGGTTCGAATCTGCCAACCCCAGTGCGTGTGGCCAGGGCTGTAACTACTGTGCTATAGGCACCAAGCCAACTTAAGGGAATGTTGTGGCTGATTTGGTCTTTTGTCCAGACCATTCATGCTTTCTACATGTCAGCAAGAAAGCTGTTTCACTTCTCCCTTGTATGTTCACCGGAGTAGCATGTTTAATTTCCTTCAAGCACTTTTCCTGTCCATGCACAACTTGTCTAACTTTTCCTCAATAGGCCTACCAAACAACCTGTCTCAACTTTCAATGTGCTGTCCTCACTAAGCTTAATCATTTCTAGCAGTTGATCTATAGTGAGAGATGTCCGAGTCTTTCACTCGAACATTTAAAGGCCACTGTAGTGTTATTTAGTGGCCTACTTTCAATATTGTTGTTTTTCAGGAAATAGGGAGGCTTGAGAAAAGCTAAGGAGATGGGACTGGCCATCTGTGGAGAAATCAGAACACACACATTCGTCAACTGAGCTCGTCATCTTCTGTGGGTGTGGTTGGTCATCCCCTGTAACAGTTACAAGAGAAACATCAAAGATCACTGATCACAAAAATAGATATAACATTAATAAAAAAAGTTTGAAATACCGTATGAATTAGCAAAGTGTGACACATACAGGAAGTGAGCACATGGTGTTGGAAAAATGGAACAGATAGACTTACTTGCTAGATACAGAGTTTCCCAGACTTCATTTATAAAAAGGGCATGGCCAGCAATGCACAATGCAATAAAGTAAAGAACAATAAAACAATGTGTGCCTGTAGTGCTATTTAACAGTGAATGTTTACTTTTTTACTAATTTATTTTTTTGAGACAAGAGTCTCACTCTGTCACCCTAGGTAGAGTGCTGTGGCCTCAGCCTATCTTACAGCAACCTCATATTCTTGGGCTCAAGCAATTCTTTTGCCTCAGTCTCCCAAGTAGCTGACACTACAGGTCCCTACTACAGTGCCTGGCTAATTTTTCTATTTTTTGTAGAAATTGGGGTTGGAAGGTCTTGCTCTTGCTCAGGCTGTTCTTGAACTCCTGAGGTCAAGCAATCCACCTGCCTCAGCCTCCCAGAGTGCTGGAATTACAGGCCTGAGCCATTGCACCTGGCCAACAGTGACTGTTTGATATGCAAAGGAACATAAAGCTAAATTATCCTTTTTGTCCCTGTTTTATATGAAGTTGATACATTAATCTCTTCCATTCCTTTTTCCCTCTTTCCTATGGGATTGGCCCCTTGCATCTGTGGTTTGAAAATAGTTGGAAAAATAGAAAATGGGTGTTTATGCCTGTACTGAATGTGTATCCTTTTTTCTTTTCATTATTCTCTAAATAATAACAACTATATAACATTTACATTGTAGAAGGTATAACAAATAATCTAGAGATGATTTAAAGCATACAAGAAGATAGACACCAGTTACATGCAAATTCTACACCGTGGTCTTGAGCATCTTTTGGTAGTCTTGGAACCATTCTCCACAGCCTTGGAACCATTCTCCACAGCCATTAAGGGATGTCTATACACAATTCAATGTTGTCGAGACATCGAGCTGCCTGGAAGTCACTTGGATAGTTTGTTTGAAGTGAACATTATTAGACTTCATCTCCAGATTTGAACTCTGACAGATCTAGAAAACTATTTTTAACAGGTACTTCAGGTAGTGATGGAACTTAGTCTGCAAATTTACAGCTCCGACTTCTTGGCTGTTCACTCTGGAGCTTTAGGGAGTTCTCGGCAACAGTTAAATTGTGGGGCTTGGTGGCAAGGAGAAGAGAAATAAAGATGTACCTTCTTAAATTGTATCCTTAGCATCTCACTTAGTTCTCAGAGCTGTATTCCGTCAACTACATTCATCTCTGGAGTTTAAGAGAAGGACCCCAACTGCCATGGTTTGAATGTGCCTCTTCGAAAAGGTGTGGTTAGGCTCGGTGCCCGAAGCTCAGTAGTTAACGGCCACAAACACCAGGGCTGGTGGGTTCAAACCTGGCCCAGGCCTGTCAAATAATGACTACTACAACAACAACAACAACAAAAATAGCCGGGCATTGTGGCGGACGTCTGTTGTCCCAGCTACTTGGGAGGCTGAGGCAAGAGAATTACTTAAGCCCAAGAGTTGGAGGTTGCAGTAAGGCCATGGCACTGTACTGGGGGCGACATAGTGAGACTCCATCTCAAAAACAAAACAAACAAAAAAAAGGTGTGGTTAAAATTTTGTCCCCTTTATGATAGTATTAAGAGGTAAGGCCTTTGGGGAAATGATTAAGGGTTCTGCACTCATGAATGGATTAGTGTCTTAGGAAAGGGCTAAAGCAGAGTTTTCTGCATTTTGATCTCACAGAACACTTGAACCTATATTTAAACTTCCACAGCACACTTAAATTATGTAGATTTAAAAAATGAGTAAAGAGAAAAGGATATACTTACTGTGCTTTGAACTTCTTTTGAAAGTAACTTAATTAATGATCTTTAAAAATTTTCAAGGCATACCTAAGATCCTCTCACGGTACACCAATATGATGCAGCACACCGTTTGAGAATCACTGGGCTAAAAAGAAAAAAAGAGGAAACCACTGGGCCCGAGGGAACTGGCTGAGGTTTCTTGCTTTTCAATCCCTTTGCCATGTGAGGACCCAGTGTTCCTCCCCCAGGAGGGTGCAGCAGTGAGGCACCATCCTGGAAGAGGAGATTGACCAGACACCAAACCTGACATCTTAATCTTGGACTTTCCAGCCCCCAGAACTGTAAGACAAATTTATGTTGTTCAAAAATTACCCAGTCTGTTGTATTTTGTTGTAGCAGCACAGACGGACTAAATCACCAACTGTCTACTTGGAACAGAGAGATAGTGCAACAATCATCATCCCCACCTTAATCTTACAGTGTTTTTTTTTAAATTCATGTGGCCCTAAATCTTTACATTCCTAGCTGGTATAAAGACAAATACTTAAAAATATTCCACTCACATACTTTCTTACTTCAAATAGCAAATTCTTTATACTAGCCTTTACCTACAACAAATTAAGGTAAGTTGACATTCACGTGATTGCATATGGGTAATGCCTTTGCATGTCTACAGTGGTAAATGTGATAGAATGAATTCAAATCACTGGCTAGGATAATTTTTTTTTTTATTAAAATGAATAACTGTGTCCCTCCCTTCTTTTTTTTAGAAAAGATAGTGAGGTCCATGGCAATTAGATGAGTTTTTTACCTATTAGGAATAGATACTGGAATAAGTGGGTTAAGACTGGAACAGAATGCAATTTCAGAACTTCCCAAAGGGTATGTCTTAGTGTATTTTCTGCAGCTGTAATGGAATTGTACAGAATGGGTAGTGAGTAGAAATTTACTGGCTCCCATTTCTTCAAGTTGGGAAGTCCACAAACAAGGTATGGCATCTGTTGAGGGCCTTCTGGCTGCATCATGACATGGTGAAAGTGAGAAGGTGAGACAGAATCATGGGAGCAACTCATCTTTGTAATGGCACCCATCCCATCCATGAGAGTGGAGCCCTCAAGCTCTAATCACCTCTTAAAGTTCCTGCCTCTTAATACAAGGGCAATTCAATAACAACGGAAGTTTTGGAAGGCACAGACATTCACACTACAATAGGATATTTCTTAAATCTATGTAGTTAAGTCCTACAGTCAAATATCAAAATATGGCCATTTCTTCTGTGTAGCTAAATGATGAAAAAATATCAAATTTTTTTTGTACATTCAATTAAAAGTATACACTTATGCTATTATATATATTTATATACGCAAACTCATATATATTTGAAGGCTTGTGCAAAAAGCCTAATTTTTATGCATATTTTAGTTGTTCAGTACCTTTCATTGGTACTGTCATAAAGTGATGAAACAAGAATGCATATTACATTGAATCATCTTATATTTAGTGCCATTACTCCATCCCCCAAACAGAGTAAGTTGACTTTGTTTATAATGGCAAAACCAGTTTATTTATATTGAGGATAGATGAACAAAATATTTCAAATAAAAGATATGACCTGAATAACAAAATAGAGCAGATACAAAGGGATACAGTCTATTAGCATAGCATCCCTATTAAAATGTGATAAACAGGCTCGGTGCCTGTAGCTCAGCGGCTAAGGGGCCAGCCACATATACTGAGGATAGCAGGTTTGAATCCAGCCTGGGCCTGCCAAACAACAATGACAACTACAACAAAAAAATAGGTGGGCATTGTGGCAGGCACCTATGGTCATGGCTACTTGGGAGGATGAGGCAAGAGAATCTCTTAAGTTCAAGAGTTTGAGGTTGCTGTGAGCTGTGATGCCAGATAACTCTACTCAGGGGGATGCAGTGAGACTCTCTCAAAAAAATAAAAAATTTATACAAGTGTTTGGTTTCTATGTTTACAATTTATACAGCTTTCCTAGCATTTTAAATGGAAATTTCAACAAATGCTATGAATTGGTGTTGCTAAAAAATAAATGAGATAACTTAAATGAGATAATCCACAAAACAGAACTGGCACACGGGAGCATGCAGCAAATGACAGGTATTGTTATTTTCAATATTGGTGTTAGTAAGTTATTTTTTATAGTGAGACTGTCTCAAAAACAAAGAAAAAGTCTTTTTGGCTTGGAGTCCGTAGCTCAGAGAGTAGGGCGCCAGCCACATATACTGAGGCTGGTGGGTTCAAGCCCAGCCCAGGCCTGTTAAACAATGACAACTAAAGCCAAAAAAGAAAAGAAAAAGCTGAGTGTTGTGGTAGGTGCCTGTAGTCCCAGCTACTTGGGAGGCCGAGGCAAGAGAATCACTTAAGTCCAAGAGTTGGAGGTTGCTGGGAGCTGTGACCCTATGGTACTCTATTGAGGGCGACATAGTAAAACTGTGTCTCAAAAAAAAAAATGTGATAAATAGGTGATAGTGGTCTGCCATGTTTTATTGGTAGAGATGTACTCCTAAAAGGTCCTCAGTATCAATAGCCACTACAGTGTACAAAACTCATTACTGCAGCTTTTTAACCTTTTATAGTGTGCTCTCGTGACATACGGGAGTGCTGGGAGCTCTTACAAATATCTGAGTGGTTATGTGTAATACAGTGTTTCATCTCAGACATGATTTGGCACTGTTAGACTCAATTATGTAAGCTGTCTTAGTAGCTGATTCATTCAAAACAAATAATTAATTTTCTTTAACATCAGCTTGGTTTTTGACCAAGTATAATTGCTAGTATTTTTGGTGGCATCAATAGAAGTTCAAATGAATTCCGTTTACCAAGACTTACAGCAGAAAAGTATTTATGGACAGAAGAAAATAGCTATAGGCATTAATTTTATAATTCATCTAAATCCTTCTAGTTTGAGCCATACAAAATTGCCTACAAGATGACAATTTCATGTTTCAATCTCATAAATGGACTATGGGATATATTACTTCCCATATTTATTTTCCTTCATAGAACATCTCCCAGTACCATTACTCCACAGAACATGCTTTGGGAAAGGCTGTGTAGAGGACAGCAGGCAGAAGTTCATGATGGCACACATTGCTCAGCAATACTTCTCATCTTGCTAAGAAGACAATTATTAGAAGATCCTGGGGCCCAGAAAACATATTAACTCTTTTATATTAGTTTAGTTCTTTAGTATAGACTCTGTGTGGTTGTTTAGTATAGTTCTCTGTGGGTTGTTTTTGTTTTTGTTTTGTTTTGTTGCTTCCTGGTATTCCAGAACCCACTGAAAACCTTTCATCTTGTTTTCAAACTAATATCTGAACAGAGTGAAAGAAAGGGGCATGAGACAGACAGATAACATTTTTATAAGTTATCCCTACCACAAAAAGGGACAACTCTCCAGGCTGTCCCCTTTTTATGGTAGGGATAACTTATGTAAATTTTCTCAAATTCATATGCACAAATCTTAAAAAAAAATAATTGTTATAAACTGCCAAGAATGTATCTACAGACCACAGTTGTAGAAGCATTGAGTTAGGAGAATAAAACTTCATTCTATGAAAACATCTTTTCATATTTATTTATTTATTTATTTATTTTAGAGACAGAGTCTCACTTTGTTGCCCTTGGTAGAGTGTCGTGGCATCACACAGCTCACAGCAACCTCCAACTCCTGGGCTTAGGCAATTGTTGCCTCAGCCTCCTGAGTAGCTGGGACTACATGCACTCACCACAAGGCCTAGCTTTTTGTTGTTGTTGTTGTCGTTGTTGTTGTTATTGTTGTTGTTGCAGTTTGGCCAGGGCCGGGTTTGAACCAGCTACCCTCAGTATATGGGGCCAGCACCCTACCCACTGAGCCACAGGTGCCACCCAACTTTTCATTTTTTATAGAACTTATATACCTGCAGGAATGTATTGATGAACATCCATTTAAAGAAACACAGGCAGGTGGGCACTGTGGCACAATGCCTGTAATCCCAGAACTCTGGGAGGCTGAGGCAGGTGGATTGCTTGAGCTCAGGAGTCCAAAATCAGCCTGAGCAAGAGTGAGACATGGTCTCTCAAAAGAAAAAAAAAAAAGCTGGTGTTATGGCAGGTGCTGTAGCAGCAACTCAGGAGAGTGAGGCAAGAGGATCACGTGAGCCCAGGAGTTTGAAGTTGCTGTGAGCTATGAGGCCACACATGACTCTACCCAGGGTGAAAGTGAGACTGTCTCAAAAAGTAGAAAAAATTAAAAAAAGAAGAGATGGGGACTCCGGATGTACACATTGATACCAGCTTCAACAAAGTTGTCTGGGCCAAAGGCATAAGGAATGTCCCATACTGTATCCATGTGTGGTTGTACAGAAAATGTAATGAAGAAGAAGATTCACCAAACAAGCTCTGTATTTTGGTTGCCTATGTACCTGTTACCACTTTCAACAATCTGCAGACAGCCAACGTGGATGAGAACTAACTGGTGATTGTCAGACTCATCAAAGTTATAAAACCACACACACACACACATAAAAGCTTTGTTTAATATTTGCCTTTAAAAAAAAAATGCCCATATACAAGTGGTCGCATGCATTCAATCAGTCTAATCCGGCCGGCAACTGTAAGTACAGTAGCAGCGAGACTGCAAACCAGAAAGGCCTTACTTGTAAACAGTTTTGGTGTTTTTGGACTTGGCACTCAGTTGAACTGCCTTGGGGAAAGCTTGAGCAGGAGTGCAGAGAACTTTGGGCATTGTCTAGGGGCCCAGACTGAGCCGCTGAGCCTGATGGAGCTTATAGTGTTTGGCTGTGGGCCACAGGGAGCCATTGGCAGAAAACTGCCCTGGTAAGGTCCGCCCTCAAGATTGCAGAGCAAGGACGGGCGGGAGCTAGTAACCTAGGGACTGAGCAGCCTAAAGGCAGGGACTAAGCCGCCTTCCAGCCCTAACCATCAGGGGCAGAGTGAGACAGGTTTTGGCACACTGGGTAAGTGGATAGCCACTTCAGTAGTGATTCCAGCGACAAGCACTTTCCTGGGAAGCTTCTGCTTAGCAAGTTTAGAAGTTTAAAGTGCCATTTAAGGGAGCTGAAGAGAGATTCAGGTGTCTACTCTGTGGGGTTTGAGAAATCAGCAGAGGCCTCTAGTCGTATCAGCATTGTGATTAACATCTCATACCCCAGAAGACCACCTGTTGCCCAGACAATATTCAACAAGATACATATACTGCTTTGTTTTTAGTTGTTTTTTTTTTTGTTTGTTTGTTTTCTGTTTATTTTGATGTTGTTGTTTTGTTTTTTAATTTCAACCTTTTCATACAGATTTTTTTTTCTTTCTCAATTTTTCTAGTTTAATTACAATTTCCCATTGCTGCCTTTTTCAATAACTAGAACTTCATTTTTGCTGGTGTTTCTACCTCTATTATTTGGTTTTTCACCCAATTTTATCCCATAAAGTTTTCTGTTTGCTTGTTTTGGTTTGATTTATAGCATTTTTGTCTTTCCTCTTTACTTGGTGGAGGTGGGGTACTGTGTCTGATCAGGTTAGCAAAGAGCTGCTGACCTCAAGGGAACCACCCAACCGGGCACCCTCAGAGGTTGGGTTTTTTAAGGCTGTGTCAAAGTATCCTACTGTACACCTATATTGAACTGTCTCCCTCTTTCTGTGCCTCTCTCCTTTTTGTCAATATTCCTTTCACCCATCCCCTCTCCTTTCTCTATTTCCTTTTCATTCTTTCCTTCTTTCTTTCATATCTTTTTGCTCTTCAACCTTCTCATCCTTCTGGTCCTGTACCAAAAGGGCTCATCAAAACCTTAGTCCATAGGCACAGGAACTTAAAGAGCAAGAGGAAGTGAAAGAAAAATTAGGGCAAGGAAACATATAAAAGAAAAAAAAATCCTCAAAGAAAGCATAGGAAAAACACCGGAAGATATTGGTCTAGGGAAAGACTTCATGAAGAAGACTGCCATGGCAATTGCAACAACAACAAAAATAAACAAATGGGACTTCATTAAACTGAAAAGTTTCTGTACAGCTAAGGAGACAACAACAAACCAAAGAGACAACCTACACAATGGGAAAGGATATTCGCATATTTGAATCAGACAAAAGCTTGATAACTAGGATCTATAGAGAACTCAAATTAATCCACATGAAAAAAGCCAACAATCCCATATATCAATAGGCAAGAGACATGAATAGAAGCTTCTCTAAAGAAGACAGACGAATGGCTAACATATGAAAAAAAGTTCATCATCCATATATATTAGAGAAATGCTATGAAAACCACCCTGAGGGGGAAAAAAAAAAAAAAGAAAAGAAAACCACCCTGAGATACCATCTAACCCCAGTGAGAATGGCCCACATCACAAAATCTCAAAACTGCAGATGGTGGCGTGGATGTGGAGAGAAGGGAACACTTTTACACTGCTGGTGAGACTGCAAACTAGTACAACCTTTCTGGAACGAAGTATGGAGAAACCTCCCTCAAAGCACTCAAGCTAGACCTCCCATTTGACCCTGCAGTCCCATTACTGGGCATGTACCCAGAAGGAAAAAAATCCTTTTATCATAAGGACACTTGTACTAGACTGTTTATTGTAGCTCAATTTACAATCACCAAAATGTGGAAACAGCCTAAATGCCCACCAACCCAGGAATGGATTAGCAAGCTGTGGTATATGTATACCATGGAATACTATTCAGCTATTAAAAAAAATGGAGACTTTACGTCCTTTGTATTAACCTGGATAGAAGCGGAAGACATTATTCTTAGTAAAGCATCACAAGAATGGAGAAACATGAATCCTATGTACTCAATTTTGATATGAGGACAATTAATGACAATTAAGGTCACAGTGGGGGTGGGGCAAGGGGAGAGCAGAGAGAGAAAGAGGGAGGGCGGGGTGGGGAAAGGAAGGACAGAGAGAGGGAAGGAGGGAGGGGGGTGGGGCC